>CM067526.1:11252009-11434509 GCA_034509925.1 Hirudinaria manillensis
AACGACTTTCGACTTTGTTGCATCCGAATAGTTTATCAGCTGTACTCGCTATTATTCGTAATGTTCGTAAACAACAAACTCTTTTTGAAGGGGAAGAGGTAAGGATCTTGCCTTCTGGTCAGCCACATGAATTCCCACAAGTGAGTCTCCCAATTTGTGTTTTAGTGAAACGAGACTTTTAAATATTTACTGAATGTAATCTTACAGTTGAGATTGGACAGCAAAGACTTTCATTTGATCGAGTGGATCCAACTCAGGGCTGAAAGACGGAGCTTGCGAAGCTGATCATCGTCTCTTCCGTCACATTCCAGAGGTGCCGAATTTGTCGATTGCGGAGGACTCGAAGGTGAGTTGTTCCCGTGACGATATTTGTAAGGTTTGTTCACCGAAAGACAAACTAACGGTAGGGGACACGAGCAGAAAAGTAAAATCAATTAAAAAAATTGACCTTGAAGCGATGTTTAGTCTTTTAAACTCGAGAGCCAAAACAAAACATACGCACTTATCGCTCGCTCGATGATGATGATGAATGATGCTGGAGAGAAATTGAAATTCAAAGTGCAAGCTGAAGCTTTTGTGGAAAACTTCTGGAAAATTTCTTAATTTCATGAATTATTATTTTTATTGAAAAGTACGATAATCTGGTATTATTGTTATTTATTTTATTATTATTATTGTGTGTTGTTGTTGCCAACATATTATAAAACACTCACAATGGGCATTATCAACCAAGCAAATGTTTCACATTTTTTGATTGTATTTATGCTTTTATTGATTTCAGTAATTCAGAAAGGCTACAGGCCGAAGAAGCTCGATAAACATATAGTTCAGAAAAAAAGAAAGCAGATGCGATGAAGAAGGAATCAGAGGATATCAAGAAGGCCAAAGCAGTAAAGGAGAGGGCATTGAAACAATTTGCAGGGAAAAGAGGCTTCAAAAAGAAGCTGGCCAATTGAAGGTGGAGTCTCGCTTTAAACATACTGCTCTGTGCCAACTGTGGCCTTTATAATAATATCTATATCACTTCCTGAATCTTAACGGAACAAAATAACGGCACGACCGGAGACATTCTACTTGCTGTGGCTTGGCGCTTTCGATCGTTTGCCGTCTCTGGGCTGTTTTCAAAGGTCTCTCGTACACGTGACGTGCTTTGTTTTGTCCTCCATTTCCTTTTGTTCAAGTTCAAAATGTTTGTAAACATTATAATCATCTGGGCTTCATCACGACAAGTAGTTTTAAGCCATTTGTAAAGATCTTTCTTAAAACATATCGTGCTTTTTGTTTCTCCACTCCTTTTGTTCAAGTTGAAAATTGTTATAAACATTCTAATCATCTGGGGCTCATCACGACAAGTTAGTTTTAAGCCATTTGTAAAGATCTTTGCTTAAAAACATATCGTGCTTTTTGTTTCTCCACTCCTTTTTGTTCAAGTTCAAAATGTTTGTAAACATTTCTAATCATCCTGGGCTTCATCACGACAAGTAGTTTTAAGCCATTTGTAAAGATCTTTCTTAAAACATATCGTGCTTTTTGTTCTCCACTCCTTTTGTTCAAGTGGAAATTGTTTCTAAACATTCTAATCATCTGAGCTTCATCACATAAAGTCGGTTTCATCATGCTCTTGTTTTGTTTTCCATTACTTTTGCTGCAGTTCGGGAAATTTGTACAGAATTAATTCAAAACATCTGAACAGAATCAAAGTCGTATTATCGTTTCTTAAGGAGGTCGCTTTGTTTTTTTTTTGTCTGTCGGAGAAAGTTTCTGGTCTTTTTTGTTCCAAGTGAAAAATTAGGCATTCCTTTGATAATAAAATTATATTTAGTCACTTGACTGCAAAATAAATTCACCTGAGTTTCCCTCTGATGTGTTGAAGCTGGTGGTGATGGACTATGCCAATGTCAGTATTGGTTTGGGCTTCATGAATGGTGATTTTGATTTAAAATACTCAAACAGATGGCAATGTTTTTATTCAATTATTTCATTGAGGCACCATGGCTTAGAAACGCAGCCTCCAGATGGCAGGTTTAAGAATTGTTTTATGCCGTTTTAAGGAAGATCACAAGCACAAATAATTGGTTTGCAAAATTAACATTATCTTGTCAGCTGTAAAGCGTCTCTGTATAAGTACTATAAACTGCGCAAATACTTTGTTCGTTGATAAATACGAAAGTTCTGTACTGAAGATGTTTTGAAAGGAAACTGCATTTTAGATTTAAGGTGTGAGAATATCAATTTAGTTGTTAGGAGTTGTAAGGTAGTTGGTCCTATTTCGTTGAACACATTTCTTAGTGAAAAGCATCTGATTTTTGTCGGATATCGCTGACAAAACATTCGACTCTAGACATTTCGATATTTTATGAACTCGTTAAAAATTCAGCGTTAGTTATGGTTTGAGCTATTTGGCGGCATAAGAAGTTGCATAGCAACCGCCATATTTTCCAGGGCGGAGGGGAAGGATTCGGATCAGTTTTCGTAGTTCATGGCAGAAATAAATCAATTATTGTTATTGATTATAAGGTCAAATTATTGCTTTAATCAGTGTTTTTAAACTGAAGTTAGAGATAAATAAAATAAATCATTATTTAATAGGAAAGATTAACAGTGGATTATCAAATTTATCTGATTTTAACTTTTTGCCAAAAGTTGCCAAACTAGACAAAAAAACTCTTAGAAAATAAATGCAAGGACATTAATTTTGCCGATAAGTCTGCTGAGATTTTTTTATAATGAAAGAATTGCTGAATGCCTCAAGGCTAACGAGGATGATAACTTATAGGTGCACGTTTATGGTTTTGAAAGTCTTCTCTCAACACAGGAGTCCGGATAATTGGTTGATTGCGCGTCGCCGAACTGACAATTCGAAATCTTCGTCCATAATCTCCACAACTACAACAACAACTGCTCTCTTGGTGGCGTTAGATAAAAAAACCTTTTCACGACCGGGATTTGCAGTTACCAGCTTGCTTAAAAAATTAAACGCTCGAAGTAAGGACCATTTGAGGACCTAAAACTTAAATAGTTAGTTTTGAAATCGAACTTGAAGAATCGAACAAATTCCTTACGACGCTTGAGGTGAGATTTGGTAAATTTGAATTTATTTAAAATTTTTCTCTCAACTCCGATACAAATTGTCAAAAAAAACAATTATATGCAAATCCACTTAACGTTCCTACGCGTCGAACAAGTTCTTTCAATGGAGACCGACGAAAGAATTATGATTGAGGAAACCAAGAAGTTCGAAAACAATCCTTGGAAGACAGTCAATCGAAAAGAGTACAGTCACTCTTGCGTGACGGGAAGTGAGGTTCTCATTCGCACGCCCGAAAAGCGCAACCCTCCACCCTTGAGAGCGAGGACGGTGGAATGTGGATTTGCGTTTTGAAATGTAATTTTTCACTAGTTTTCGCGAGTTTTTTTCTTCGTTCGGTGCGAGTTAATCTTATTTTTTTTTTTTAAGCCTACGCTTCAAATCAAAGGCTGGCCGCATCGATTTCATAATTGTTACTGCGTATGTGGACACAGTGGCAGGGTTTTTCATAATGGCAGGCGTTTTGATGTTATTTTTTTGGCGAAACCTTGTTTTATTGCGGGTTGTTTTTGACAATCATTCAGAATTTTTTTAAATACCATAAAAAAGACCATTCAATTCAAAATCCGTTTCAAAGCTCTCCTTTCTCGTTCACCCATCAATTCATCGCTTCGTAATTTTCTTTCCCCTTAATCCATCCACTTATCCATTCATCCTAGACATCCCAGCGCACAAAAACACAGTCTCTCAGACTAAAAAAGTCCTGAGTACAATGTAAACATTATTCTCTTTAAGAAAATACATTAGTAATATTGGCCTTCTCTGTGATCAAGGTCAGAGATTAAGATGGCGTGCAAGATCGATGAATGAACGTTATCATTATGTTACCTCGCTTCATCTGTTTTACAAATATAAAGGATCATCGAGAATCGGTTATTTGAAAGAATCATTTCGGAGGCGCTATGTTTTTGTGCTTAAGCTCGCGGGCCGTTTGGCCTTTGAAATGAGAGTAATTAATTGCTTTATCGTCTCGAAATAAACAAAGAATATTTTAGAGGTCTTTGGCAGCTGACACTGATCGTAAAGCAGACGAACAATTGCGTTGAAAAACAGAAAGCGGTCAAACAAAGTAGTTGAACCCACTTTCAGCTCCAAACGTGCCTTCAGCTGGGTTAAAGGATCATTCAGGCTCTCTGAGTTCTTGGAAAAGCTTTTCATTCAATTGATTCCGGTTTTCTCCAGAAAATCTGGAATAGGAATTTCTGCACCGTGGTTTCGATTGGACAAACCACTGCAGTCGTCATTAAGTCGCTATGTGAGGTTTTCGTCAGTGGCTCTTACATTGGAATCACGAAAGATATTCCCAAAATAAAGAAAAAGCAAAAAACCCCCAAGTTCAGTAAGACATTTTTGTTTTCTTAAGAATAAATGAGTTTGTTCTCATTTTGTTTTGAGGAGGCACTACTTTAAAGGAGAGGTTTCCAAAAAAAACTTCCACAAACTAGCAAGTGCAAACCAGTCATAAAAACATCAGTAACACATTCTCTGAAAATAAGTAGTTCATAAGCAAGCAGGTAAGACGAATGAGTTGCAATTATTGCACGTAATTGCGTTACTACATTCGAAGGGTTATGGTGACACGTTATAGTGTGTCACGTTACTCCGTCCAGCCTGTATCTAACCTTGCCGCAGGGAGATGCTACATAAATGTAGTAGAGCGAAGTTTAAAAAGAAATGTAACATCCGAAGTATATAGTAATATAAAGGGACTAAAAATAAACAAACGAATCCTTGCTTATGTAGCTCCTTCGTGCATGGCGCTATATAAAAGACATATTATTATTATTGTGCTCCCAGAATTTTGGACGATGCGGTCTTTAAACTCCTGGAGGAAACCGATTTGAAGAGGCTCCTTAGGGTGATCGTCCCGCGATTGGTTGAGTCGGTGGAGCCCCAAAGGAAAGTTAAGGGAGAAAATGTTTGCTCAGGACGAAGTGGTTTCATAAATCAAAAGACAACATTTGGAATGTCTGTGATTTACCGGAGGAAAACAGCGTCCTAGGCATCAACCCACGCCAGCTAATATTTTTGTTGTTGTTGCTGTTGTTGTCTGTTGCTGTCAGAAACAATTTAAAACAATCCATGCCCTTTCCTCAGCTCACTTTGAAGCCAAAAATGGCAGAATTCCCCCCCGATCGTGATGTATTATTATTATTAATATCAATGATAATAATATTATTATTACTCAATAATAAGGATCATTATTATAATACATTGTTCATATATGCTACTAGAAAATATTATTATCATTATAATATTCCAAAAAATATAATATGATGTAACGAATATAATTGTTAATAAATCAATAATAAATAATAATAGTTCGGGGTTTCGACTTCCCGTTGCCTTATGTAATAATAATAATAATAATATTATTATTATTATTTATTAATAATATTAATAATAATAATATTATTATTATTTATTATTATTAATTGCATTGAATTAGTATTCACAAATTGTAAAATGAATAAATATTTTAAAAGAAAAATTGAAATAAAACCCGGTTAAAGCACCGGCAGGAATTAAATACACGACGCCATTCTTTCCTCATCTTTCCAATGTTTTTATTCTGAAAAAAGGTCTGCGATTTGGAAAACTTTTCCCACGTCCCCGTAGGTGGCGCCTGAGTAGGTGTTGATGGAAAACATGGAGCAGTGCGCATCCCTTGCTGGGATTGAAGACGGGAGCTTATGTTCCACTCTCATTTCATTCTCCGTCGATGCATGTAAATTCATAATACTAAGGGGGTGGGCTGGGGATAATTTATTTATTTTTTTTGCATCATTTATGAAAATCGATCGTGAAATATGTAAAACTTAGTAAAATTGCCAAAGGATATTTATTATTCATTATTATGTTCCGCAATTTCACCCAAAGTAATAATTTGAGGGGCAGACATTAAGGACTTGATCAGTGGCTTCCTGTGTCCGTGTATGTCAGCAGGAAATTACCGCTGGAAGTTGTCCTGACTACCAAATCAATCAAACATGGTTTCCCGGTTTCTGAAGAGGAAAAAATTGTTTTTCCACGTGAGGTCATCGAAGCGGAAACAGCGGATCCGCGACATCTTCGCAGACGAGCCAATTTCCCGGGAACATTCCGGCACCTGATCGAGTTTGGTAGGGTGATTGGTCTGCCTTAGGGGGTCGCCACTCCCCCAATTTAACTCGAGATTTTACTCCGAGAATTGACGTCGGGATCCAGATGGAGTGATCTGGGACAGGAAGGAGAGGAATGCAAGGAAGAATTGCTAAAGTGTCGGATGGAGTGAAGCAAGCCCTTCGTAAACTGAGTATCGGGATCGTTGAAATAGCTGAGCGATGATGTTGCTAGCGCTCTTATCATTGAAGAATATCGCTAAAAATTGAACCATTATTTTATAATTTGTTGCCGACATGTATTTCTTGTTTTTTTTTTTTTTTTGTTGTAAAAATTAAAGTTAACTTAAATTAATTTGAAATCTCCCTTTGTATGCCATACAAAAATAAACTGACGATTAAAAAGCAAAAAACCTTACCCCACTTTGTCCATGAGAAAGTTCAAAATTGTAACAAATATTGCTTAAAGTAAAACATTAATTAACAATAAAAAATATAAAGTTATTTCTTAAAACTACATGCAACCTACAAAATCATTATCATCATCTCTCTCAAAGTTGAACCGACTTGATAAGGAACAAATTCTTTCGAGCTCCCTGAAATTCTTCCCTGCAACAAACCACCGCAACAAACAAACAAACATCAACACCCAACGTGCAATCGGTCTTGTTGTAACTCGCTTCCTATAAAGTCACGCGAAGCTTAATGAAATCCACAAACCGAGAAGAACTTTTTTTCAAAAATTTCTACGGCTTCTATATTCCAGAATAAATTGAACGGCAGAGATCAGCAGATTTCCATTACCTCTTGTATCGGTTTCACTCCAGGGATCATCGACGGAAAATACTTTTATGCATCCTAAATGAATAATTTCAATTCAAAAACAAGAAGGTCCCTGTAGTGTCAACAACGTGGACAATCAGACAGAAACGGCCAAAACACGACTGCACGCATTTGACTGCCTTGACCTTATTATACTTTTAAACTCGGAATTCCTGACCGAAGATTCAGTCTGCCAGTTCTAGAAGGACGTCTCTGACATCCCCTGACTAGGGCAGCATCTACGACTGGAGAGAATGACATTCATTTGAATATTGGATTCCGTCATCATCAACGTCGGAGGTTGCAAACACATCCTCAGACTCGTCGACATGGACGCTCTCCGCGCTCCAGACTGGGGCACCTGGCGAGCAGATCGAGAAGCTTCAGAGGACCGTACTAGACCTCTGCTGATGACGTGACGTTTGAATTCATCCGAGAAGAAGATGGAGTACTTGCTCGACAGACCATCCAGTCACCTCGGCCAAACATCATGAATGTCTATAGGACTGGAAAACTCCATGTTTGGAAGAGGTTTGTTGTCGTTGTGCTGTTATTATTGTTAACATCGATGTTATTGAGACAACTTCTGTGCAAGTACACATGTTAAACGTTTTCTGTTGTTGTTCATGACAGCACAAATGTTTGTCAAGAATATTTTGATTAAATCTTTATCAGATTGTAAGAGAAATCCCGTATATCAATGTCAAAGCTTGTTATTTCAATTGAAAAGGTCGCCTTTGCCACCACACTACCATCATCATTACCACCAGCACCAGCATCATCATCATCATCATCATCGGCAACATCCATTCAGCCACTACAACTGCCATCATCGTTCGTCGTCGTCATCATCATCGCAATTCCAATAATTCCAATTGTTTTTTTGTTCTGACGGACTCAATCTACAAGGCTCAACGAAAGTGTTCTAAACGGATCCCCATTCCAGCGTCCAAGAAGACAGGAATGGAAGCAATCAAGTTGTTAAAAAGTCGTTTGTACAATGGAGCTTGATGATTTCTCCTCGTGGCCATTGTTCTTATTCGCTCTTGTGTGCATTCCTCCACTAGTCTATCATTTTTGGACGATCCGTCCATCCGTTGATTACTTCATCCATTCACTCATCCGTTCATTCATCATTGCATTCAACCCAGATATGCGTACAGTCCTTCAGCGATGACCTGGATTACTGGGGCATCGAAGATTGCAGCTGGAACCCTGCTGTCAGTTCACTACACCAGGATCAAGGAATTGTCTACAGAGGAAATCAGGAAGGAGACGAAGTGCTTGAAACTCTACGCCAAAGAAGAGGACTTCAGCAACAGCCTTCGCTGCGTCAAATGGCGCAAGAGGATCTGGGAGATCATGGAAAGGCCCCAGACTTCAATTACTGCCAGAGTAGGGTATTCTCTGTATTTAAGTTAATTAATTAGTTACATAATCAGTTAACTTAATTCACTTAGTTAACTGGTTACTAAGCCCGGTTAAGTAATTTAAACCGTCAAGTAATTTTTTTTCGGCTCATCAATTCTGCAGTATAAGTTTGAAAAAAAAAAAGAACGCTTACTTACTTGGGAATCTCTTAGAACGAGTCTTTTAAGCGTGCACGGCTTCAGGATTTCAAATCCTGAGACGGAACATCCACTTCCAGTTCCGCATGAATGAACAAAAGAAGCGCTTGAATGACTCGAATAAATCAAGTCGCTGCGTTGTTCTTTATGGCCGTCATTAGCCGCTTTCACTTCCTCTTTCCAATGTCCTTTGTTTCCTCAATTTTCTCGTATTTGTTCGTTTAAATGATTTAAATTCATTTCTAATTTCAGTTTTAAATTCTTTCTTAAATCCTACCTTTTCCTGCAGTTTTGGTGTTATTGTTTATTTATGAGAAAATTGCTAGCATAATTATTATATCGAAAAAATAAACTGGTTTTCTTTAAATCATTTAGGCCTAAACAAGAATTTTCTTGTCATCGCCAAAACCCATTAAATCCAAATTAGTAAATTAATTAGTAATAGGGCTTCTCTTTCCTAGCAGCTGTTAATACACTTAAAGGCCTCTCTTACAGCTTGAGGCGACACGGGTTACCACGACAACCGTTTTCGCAATTCATAAAACTAACTTTAGCTGGATTATAAACAGTCATATGAAGTGCTTAAAATGACCATTGAATGACGATTTAAACTGTCAAACGCGTGACTATGAATATCATTTCTGTCTTCCAATATTTTCTCCATCTTTCAATCGATTCACAAACGTTCCTGTCAAAGAAATGTATTTCTTTGAAAGCACTTTTGTTTTTACTGTTTCCAATTTTCAATCAACATTTTGGAGAAAAGATGTCCTCACAGAGTTTATGTCGACAAACGTTTGACTGATTTCGAATCCCACGATTTCCAAAGACATTTTCGAGTTACTTGTCCACAATATTTAGCGTCAGACGTCATCCTAAAAGCCGATAAATTAAATATAAAGAAAAATGAAATATAATTCAAAAGCAAAAACTTCCAAATTGAATAATATAATATAATGATAATATAATATAATATAATATAATATAATATAATATAATATAATATAATGGATAATATAATATAGGGCATATTAATATAATATAATATAATATAATATAATATAATATAATATAATATAATATAAATAATAATATAATATAATATAATATAATATAATATAATATAATATAATATAATATAATATAATATAATATAATATAATATAATATAATAAATTTCCATCTCGGAAGCAAAAATCTAGCACCCCGTCGATCGCCGCTGGATGTTTCAAAGTCTTTGACTTCTTTGTCCACAAAATCTGATCAAATGTAGGCACTTCACGCCCGAATGGACAAATGATTTTCACAAATTCCACGCTTCACCCATCACGAATAAATCAATAAGCGAATGGCACAACATAGGAACAAAAAAAAAAATAAATAAATAAATAAATAATATTTCCACAGGCGAGTGCTTTGATCTCAGTGGCTTCATCATCCTCTCCACCATCTCTCTGACTCTGAACACGATGCCATCCTTGAAGGAGAAAAACTGCAACGGCACCATCGTCGGTGACAACGAACATCTGGCTTCCATAGAGGCAGTTTGCATCGGTTGGTTCACCATCGAGTACACCATCAGACTGTTCGTGTCCCCTAACAAATGTCGCTTCATAAGGTGAGTGTTGGGTAGGTTTATGAGTTTTTGTCTGCGATAATTGAAATAATAGATTGTTTTTTTTTTTCTGCAAATTATGTTAATATTTTATTATATGTAGGAACAACGTCTTGGATGAAAATAGGCATTAAAACAAAAAAACTAGTAATAAAATAAACTCAATAGTTACATATTCATTTAGCACAACTTCTTTCACGTGACCGGTTTTAATGTTACAAACTCGATTTTACAAATTTTAACCTCACATTTCTCTATGAATCATTCCTGCCCATTTCCATCGTTTTGGCGTCGAATTAATTTCAATTGCACGGAAGTGCTGAGCGTAATGGAGTAGGAAATAAGAACGGTTGTCTGAGATTATGTTTGCACCAAAGGCGGTTAAATATTTATGCATGTATTTCAGTGGTATTACTAGCGGAGTTAAAACTGCACGCTTTCGGCCACATCCGTATAAAGGAGTGGCATAATACAGGGACGCAAACGAGCAGGAAGTAAATTACACTCGGTAAAAAGCCCTCGAAAAGATTGGCATTATTTACAGCCTGGTTTTTCTCCTTGTCACTGCGGATCATTACAGCCGTTTTCGGCTAGGTATCCGCTTTTATTTGCTATAAAGATCTTTGCACTTCCTGCGATAACGACTGATTCATGGCGCGCATTAACCATCCACGAGAGCAGGACGTTAATGTTTCGTAACGATTCCGTCAGGAGTTCGATTCCTGATCCTCTCCAGTTTGGCATCGCGACAAGGCAGCCGCTAGTTTATTGCTTCAAAAAGAAAAGCTCTTAGCAGTTTCTCGTCCATTGTTGATGATATTAATATGATTTTAGAATTAGTTGAATTTAAATTAATAAATATTACTAAGAAGATCTGTCGGATTATAGCCAATGTTTCCATTAAACTTTATGGTTGTTTCAAAATTCAGTGATCAAATAATAGATTGCAATAGCATAGTCGAACTGGGAAATATTTTGATATCAATTTTCAACAAACACTTTCTAAAGGATTAACATAAATATTTATTTTGGAAGAAGTACAAAACTCTAAACATTGTCATCGGGAGGTTCCCAGGAGAGCCTGACAAGTGTCCACAACGATTGGTCTTCAAAATGAAAAGGTTCATTCATATTCCGAACGACCGAATGAGAAAATGTTGGATGAGAAGGAATGAAATCTCAGATAAGGTCTCAACGTGTTTTCCATCTGAGGATATCAGTTGACTAAACCAACTAGGATCGGAACTCAGCTGGAACATTCTTTATTGCTCAACATCGATGGTGGTAAATTTGCCGTCAAGTTATGCAATCCATGTCAATCCGTTTTGCGACTTTGCAAAAGCACAGTTTTATATTCAACCCAATAGTTAATCTTAGTACAGGAGATATTTAGAAATTGCTGAACAAAAGCCCGGAACCAGATAAGAAACTTTAATTTTGAATCCGTCTAAGAACTTAAGTTACCTGTTAGCACTTGGTCAGGTACATTGAAGGTATTTCAGGTCATTTCATTTCTGACAAATTCCGCATTTTATTCAATAAATGATAAATGAGAGCCACGTTCCACGATGTTAATAATAATAATTTTCCTGTTAATAACAATTATTAATAAGATGCTAATAATTATTATTAATAGCATCATGTCGGTGATGATAATAATATAATTGATGATTATAGTTATAATAAAATGACTTTATTTGTGCTCGGTAAACAATGGACCATCACCAAAGGTAGAATGTTTCGTATCTATTTTTTGCATATCATTGAAACTGAAAATGTGATGTCTCAGAGTGACACCAGCTTCTTATGGAAACGACCTTATCATTCACCAGCTCTAATCATTCAATTGAATAATTATATTATAATTATATAACAGCACACACATCATAAACAAATATTTCTTATCTTCAAAATTTTTGCTGCGCGTAGCATTTGGGCCGTCAAATCTTTCAACCGACAGGGAAATGTTCCATGAAATTTAAAACCAAATAAATCCCTCTCTTGTTCTTGTCATTTCGAGCAAGAATTCAAGGCAACCTCTAATTCGGATCGTCTCCGAAAAACGGGGAATGAAAGTTTATAAAATTAAAATAAAAGAATAAAAATTGATATTATAAAATTGATGGCAAGTATCTTGATGTATCTTGAACGTTTCGATAAATTTATTGCTAACTTAGTTGGAAACATGGTAGAAAAAATGACTAATTACTACGATTGTTAAAGAAGTAGGGATGTCTGAAGCTTAGTACTTTCTTTCACAATCCATTTTTATGCAGAACCTCTTCATCGCAACCTTTTAAGTTCATGGGAATTGCTGATGTAATCCGGTTTTGTCTGGAAAAGCAAACAATGCAGGAGTGTTCGTTCGTTTCGTGGTGGGCGTTTCTGGAATGACTGATGTGCCTGGAAATGAATGGAATTAGTTCCTGGGCGAGTATCGATATGACGACCTTTGCAACTTTTGGACCGTCAAACTTCTAGGCACGATTGGTCAGACGCCAACGTTCGATGATATTTATGACTGCCAGCATTCAATTTATTGCCTACCTGGGCGTATTTTTGCTCCCACATTAGTAATAATAATATTTATTAATATATTAATAATGATATAATAATGTATTAATAGTGATCTGCCAATGTTATTTTTTTGATTGATTTGAGGGAACAAAACATTTCGGTGCCAGTCACTCACTCACATTCACTGATGAAGCAAATCTTTTACTTGGAACAGCCCAGCGATCGTATTGGAAGATTTTAGTGTTTAACACAATTATACAAACGCTCATCAATCAATCTTTCGATCACTTGAACCTGGAGTCGAGTGCAAACTAATAGTAATGAAAATTACTCCACTGATCTGTGGTACACATTTGGAAAACGTTTAAGTTATTATAAGTCTTCAATAGTTAAAATGTTATGTTTCTTTGGATGTGCAACCCAATTAACCAGGAGCAGTCAACTTTGGGTATCAGTTAAGGCGGTGTTGAACCCGGATTGATTCCGTTTTCATTCTGATGTTTTATCTACTAGATATTGAAGAAACATTAAAAGAAAATTAAATCTTCAATAATTAATCAAATTAGAATAAAAGGACAAAATTATTATTTTACCAATTCTGCCACCATTACACCGTAGAATCTTTACAACGTCTTGCAGAACCATATCAGTCAACCAGTTATTAATCAATAACATAATAGTTAATTATTACCTTAATATTATTCAATTATTATTAATAACAAACCAGTATTACATTCACGGGACCTTAATTTAGAAAGCCAAACATGATACTAAAAAACTTTTTTATACCCCAAGGAGTGTCTTGAACTGCATTGACCTCGCCGCTATGATTCCCTTCTATGCCTCTTTCTTCTTCAACGAATCAAGAGTGACGGAGCACCAGCTGCAAACTGCCCGCAGACTGGTACAAGTCTTCCGGATCATGAGGATCTTCCGCGTCTTCAAACTGGCAAGACATTCGGTCGGCCTACAGTCTCTCGGATATACCCTTAGACGGAGCTACAAGGAGCTGGGTCTTCTGGTCACATTCATCTCTATAGGCATCCTCATTTTTTCCAGTCTCGCTTACTTCGCCGAGAAGAAGGAGGATGACGATCTTCAGAAAAGTGGAACAGGTGAAGCTTAGTTCGGATTAATAATATCTATGATGATGGCATTGACAGAGGAAAATATTTGATAGCATGCTTCATGTTCATTTCATTTCCATCGTCACTTTTATGGGGTTTTTTAAAACTTTTTATGTTTTAATTTTCTAATCAATCGCAATACCCCGTGTTCGCTATAAAAATGAAATACCATTACTAAGTTCGAAGATGATGAATCTGTCAGACTAGATTTTTAAAATTACATTTGTCAGAATAAAAGCTAAATTAGTTTCTAGGATAATTGCTCTAATCGACTTCTTGATTAAGCAATTAATCATTCAATTAAGAACGAAACCTAGCCTCTTTACTCGACATCGACTTCGCTTATATTATAACTTTGAAGCCAGTTATTTTGAATTGTTTTCTTTATCTTCTGAAAAACTGTCTAAAAACGCTAAGCAATAAATATGATCGCGTTAATTGATAGACCAAGACTGCATTAATTAACCTAATTCACCGCATTTAAGCACAATAGTTTGAGATAAAATTGTCTATCACCAGCGGTCAAAACCACGGAACAGCCTCCCCACTCACAGCAGACGACACTGAACACCCACTTCAACCAGCGGCTTCTCAGCGGCCAGAACCATTTCGCCAGCATTCCGGACACATTCTGGTGGGCGGCAATCACCATGACGACCGTGGGTTATGGCGACGTCTACCCAACCACCTACTGGGGTAAATTCGTGGGGGCGATATGCTGCGTGTGCGGGGTGCTGGTCATTGCCCTGCCTATTCCGATCATCGTGAGCAATTTTTCCGAATTCTATCGCGACCAAATGAGACTCGAAAGAGCCCTGAAGAGATTGAACGCCTTGGACAAGGCTTTCAGTACGGGAAGCATTGCCTTCACCAACGAAACCATCCTCGCGGGAACAGAGGAACAATCCGACCTCAACTCTCCTGCATCTCCGAGCAACATCGAGAACTCCGAAAGTAAGACAAATAAAGAAAAATATTAGATTAACGAGGGCCGTTATCATGAAACATTTCATTCGAATGATCGAATGATCCATTGCAGCTTGGGTGTAATTCATTGCTGGACAGCATCATTTGATTGTGATTTTTTATTCATTTTTTTTTGAAATTTGAGAAATGCCTTATCAACATTGTCACGAAGAGAATAAACAGGCTTCACATTCGTTTTGACATTCAGAGGGCGTCAATAAGTGCTTCTTGGTCCAGCGGACTTCAACGTGCGGAGCTTAGTTGAGCTTCCGTCATAAACTGAAGTTTTTGGCCTCTTTGCAACATTGATGATAGCTTCCTTTCTGCCAAGTCTTTGAGAGTTTTGATATCTGGTTGTGGGCAATGTTTTGGATGCCCAGGCGTTGGCACCGCTGTTGCCAAAGGCCAGATTAGGGTGACTTGAAAGCAGACGATTTCTGAAAACTAACAAAGAAATACCTGCTCGTCAGTGCAAATTAATATTTAATTGTTCGCTATTGAATATTGTAATTTAATTCTTTCACTTAAATACACTTCAGTGAATACTTGGATCATTGAATTGAATTTCTTGGAGCCAGGGATCAGGCAATGACTGCACGGCATTTTTGCCATTAACTCCTACGAAGACAAATTTGAAAAAGTCATCCAATTGGTTCGAGTCCATTGCACAATAACGACCTCTCCATACGATGTTTCCTGAATAGAACGAATGAAACAAATGTCTGCGTGATGTTTGCAATTTAATACCGAACTCAATGAACCCACTTTCTCGATTGAGAAATACAAATGTAGGAAATCCAACAACTCCAAATGTCTCAGTCAGCATTTCATTGCCATCTATCAATTTATTTCTTTGGTATTTTAACAAACTTAAAATATTATTAATTGCAATAAAACTCATTAAAACTAATATCTCGTTAATAATATATTGCTTTGATAAAATATTGCTTGGCATAAGTAACAAGATTTTGTATCTCTGACCAATGCTGACTGTTCCGAGAAAGTGGGAGCATCCTTTTAAATCTTCGTCGTTCCACCCCGAAGCCACGAGGTTTTCGACGGCCTCGGTAGCAACTACTTGATCAACACTGCCACAAGCCACTGTCAGAATCTGTCACAAAATTGTTTGAATAGGTCAAGTCAATAGTTAACAATATTTAATAATTCTTTAGCACCAACAATGCGAACCAAGCTGGGTGTTAACAACGGCGGTTTAAGCAATTCAATTATTTTAATTTTCTTTCATTATTGTTTTAATAATTATTACTAATTAACTACAAAATCAATTAAATCAATCAAAAGATTACTATCCCCAATATACAACAGGCTAACAATACCCATTCGAAAAACAAGTCAAAGTCACATACTCATAAATACACATATACACACTGAGACAAACATTGAATGTGTGACCCTGATCCATGGCAGTCACGTTTCTTAGCCACTCGAGCATCCTAACAGCGACCCTGGATTGAGGGGACCAGAAGTAAAAGATACTTGGAAGGCCATTCAATGAAGAGGCAAACAAATTCCTGGACGACCCATCAAAGATATCCAACCCTGTGAGGGCAGAAGACAACCCAACGGGCTTCCTCAGGTAACCCTGATGGACAGGTTTCTTGGCGGAATATTTCCGTTCGATGGCCAAAGTCTCGGAGTATGGAATGGGTTGGTAAGCATTATGCTTTTTTCTGCAAAGGTGTTGCTTACAAATTAAATAGCTTGAAAAATAGTAACAATTCTTGCAGATTCCAATTAAGGCTGAAGCTTAATATGAATTTAAAAGATGTTATTTAAATGCTGATATCTTGCCATTTGAAAAAGTGTTACAAAATGTTTTAGCCTTGACTCGTTCATATTCCACTAATAAGAATTATAAAGTTTTATTTAACAGAATACTAAGGAGATAATTTGATTTAAAGGAAATTACACTGGAGATAATTGCCAATTAGTAACCTCGGTTTTTGGCTGAGAAAAGTGAAGAAGGAAAACGGAAGGAATGGATCTGAGGATATTTCAACCGTATTCGAGGGTTGGAAAAGTGATTGGCCATCTGTGGAAAGGACTTCCATAAATATCTGGTACTGAACCTGACTTGCTGGGAGCTGGAAAATGTTAAATTTATTCTAAGTTTAAGTAGAATGCTTATCTGAAGCCAAAGAATTCAAATAATTTCAAAATTAAAAATAGAAAAATTTAATAAACAAAATTAAATTACATTTTGTTATAATAATGAATAATGTTTTAATGACGAATACCACAATAGGAATGGCACGAATTGTAGATTTAATCTCGTGGCCATATTTTCTGCCGTTGATGTAAAGTTGAACTTCAGATATTTTTGCATCTTGCTCTGCTTCAGCTAGAGACCACGTTAGTAGTGCATTGATTGTTCCTAATTTGTTAGAATAATGTGAATTTAAAAATTAAAACGTTAATTTAAATTTAAAACAGGGATGAACCTGAAAAATTTTCATCAATAATCGCCAGGCAAGAATCCAGATTCTCATCAATAGATTTCAATTCAGCTTCATCTCTTGAGAAGTTCTGCATTTAAATTTATCTCATTAAATCTTTCTAATTTATATAAACTGATAAATATAACTCGTTAATAACGGAACCTTGTCTTAAAACAAACTTCATGCAAATTCAATTAAAGTTAATAAGAAGCTTAATGTGAATTTAAAAACTCTCATTAACTATTATTTCATATGCTTATTAATACATATCTTTAACTGACTATGTAGGGCAATATTCGAACTAAGTATTAATGATCTCACATTAGAATTTTGTGGAACGTTTACAGGTTGTGGAAGAAAACTTTCTTTGTAGTTTGAACTCAGGAGTCTGTTAATAGTAAATAATTAATAATAATTAATTTTAAAATTAATTATTAAAATTTTTACAATTTACACTTATCACTACCACTATCACCATCAACCCTAATCCTAACCCTACCACTTCCAAGCACGCACATTCACGCACACAAGAACGTGGACATTGTTTATCGTTAAATTTGTTAAATATTTAAACATTCAAAAAGACACTGATTGTGCGAAATTAAAAAATAATTTTAAAATTAAAAAAGAAAGACTACTTGTCCCTCCTGTTGATAAGAGCCGCTGCCTCCGCATCCAAGAGTCTCCTCGTTTCCAGATTGAGGACCTTCACTGAAATGACAGGAGATTTGGGAACAGGTGCTGAAGAGATGGAAAGCTTGTCTGATCTTACAGTCCTCTGAGTTCCATGTAGCTGTTTTAGTATCAAAATTCGTGCAATTCATTGGGTATTATTTTTACTGTAATTCGAAAAAATCTTTATTATGTTAATTCAAAGAAATTATTACTATAATGGATATTTATAATTTATGCAATGCATAATTTGTTATATGTTTTTTTTTATTTGAAGCAGTTTTGCTTTGTGTCTCAAGTTAGTTTTCTTGTCTTTTCTAAGTTCGAAATTAATTGTTTAGTAATTTTATTTTAGTTTTGGAATTGAATAAACTCATAAACATTAAATATATATGTGTATATATAATTATTAATTAATATTATTTAAACATAAAATATCTATTAAAGAAAGAATATTTTCCACAATATTTTTCACCTGAACCTCCAGGAATGCAACGTAATTTCCCGATTCCAAACCTTCGACTCCACATTCGTTGGAATTTGAACGCAAATTCAGAGATTTTATTATTTTATTGTTTCCCTCCTCACAAATAACCATCTTTCCTTGCAAAATAAAACTCATTAAAAATTTAGATCTTGAAATAAGCACATCATAAGCATGATAAATTATATTATTACTGGAAATATCATCATTGTATTATTTCTTATTAGATAATTATGCAAATATTATAAATATGCCATCTGACGTTACCTTCAGGCTCTTTATTTTGGCATTTCCACTCGGCACAATTCGATCCCAAATGATGCGAACCACATTCGATTTCCTCGTTGGGGCTTGCGACAAAATGGGGGTCACAACCCCAGGACAAGTGATGACCAGTGGTTCTGACAGAACACTGTTATAAGATTCCTGCTCAGCCAGTGCCTTAAATGAATTAAAAGTGAGGTTATTACAACTGATAAATAAATAAATAAATTAATATCATCGTTATTCTAGTGTTATTAACAATATTACTTGTATAATTATGATTGCAACCAAGAAATGATTTGGCTATATTAGTTATAAATATAATCATTATATTTTAGAAGTCATAATAAACAAGAAATAAATCAGATCAAAGGATCAAGGCAAATTGAAAGAACCCAACTCAACTCACTTGGACCTGAACCACGTACTCTTTGCACCACTCCCCACCCGAATATGAGTAGGAATTCTGATCCTTCCCAAGAGAACATTGAAGGACCCCGTCCATGAATACTTTGTAGCCAATCAAGAGGCTGCTCTCGAATCCAATGTCGTTGTTCCATTCGATGGTGAAGTAATTGAAGTTTAAGACTCTTTGGTGATCAAGTAATTTATTATAATCAGTTGCAAATTATAATGATTTTATAATCATTTATAAATACTGATTAAAAGGATTATGATTAGCATAATTCCAATAATAAAGCCTTGAATGATTCATAATAAAATTTTCTTTGGTGATCAAGCAACTCATTATGATTGGTTATAGATTTATTATTAACGGCTATTAATACTTGAGCAATAAGACTGGTGGCTTGATTGGAGCAGGGGTCGTGACTTTAATGGTGTTTGAGCGATCTACGATCCTGTTGTTGCTGTTGTAGACGTAGAGACATATCGAGTAGTCGGAGCCTGGGATGCAGTTGTGGAGGATGCAACTTGTCTCGTCTGCTGACAGTTTCACTTCCCTTTTCTGGATTCGAAATTTGGAAATTTGAAATCAAGATTTTTTTTAATTTCTGAAAAAATGTTTAGTGTCGTTGGAGTAAATTTTCCGATAAAGACACTCATGAATTAAACAGGCATTTCATCTTTGAGATTTAAAATTAAAATGGCTTAAAATATAAAATGGCAGCTCATCATAACCAACAGCGAAACAACAATAAACGTTTTTGCTCTAAAGTACCTTAAAACATACATTTTTTTAAGGATAACTGGTTTACAAATAAATAAAATGGATTTAAAAGAAACACATTGTAACTAAAAATAATAATAATAATAATAATAATAATAACCAGCTAAGCAACAATGAAATCAATAAATTTACAGTCTTTTGGTCCAACAGCTTCCACTTGATCTTGAGGGAAGCTGCTTCCCTTGGCAGGTCGTATCCACTCCAGGCAAGTTCAATGAAATTACTTTCTTTCTGCACCACCCTGAGTGGTATCTCATCACTTTTGTCGTCATCATCATAATCATCAATGCCATGATCATTTTCTCCACCAACTCCAGAACGTCTTCCATGTTTATCCCTGGAAAGTCCTCCACGAAGTGCATTTTCGTTCGATGTTCCTTCAAGACCAGAGGGAAAAGTGCTGACCTCAAGGACTTCAGAGGATTCCGACCGACCCAAGAGGGGCTCGCTCGAGATTGCGACCAAGGTCACCTGATACAATCTGAATAATTAAGCAGATCCTAATTAATAATAATCAATCACTACGGATAGCAATTTACTATTGCAATTCAAACATAAATTCATCCAAGGACTCATGGATTATGATTATGACGCTATTAGATCCTTAACCATCTTTCTCCCATCCTAACCTGTTGGTTTTGCAAGGTACCACAGCCCTGCTGTGTTTCGGGCCGAGTTCACCTTCAGCTTTCTTTCCGTTGATGAACAACTGATAACCCTTCACTTTTCCACCGTTGAGGGTTGGCGTGGACCACTCCACGACAAACTCGTTCTCCCTAATCGACTTCAGCCACAAGTCGGGCCGGTCCGGCGGACCTGGTATCAAAACCTGCACTGGTTGGGAGTTCTTTGGCAGATTACCATCTTCATCGCAGTCATCCACGGGCTGGACCAAGACTTCCATTAAGCATCTGTTTGCGTGAATGTTTAATTCGTA
Source organism: Hirudinaria manillensis (assembly GCA_034509925.1). Taxonomy (NCBI): domain Eukaryota; kingdom Metazoa; phylum Annelida; class Clitellata; order Hirudinida; family Hirudinidae; genus Hirudinaria; species Hirudinaria manillensis. Next base: position 11,272,819 of record CM067526.1, read on the forward strand.
AAATTTAAATAATATTATCACGTAATACCCTTAAGAAAAGTTTTAAAATATTTGATCATTATTTTTAAATTAAATGGTTTTAGATTCACTTTTGTTACGTACAGAATTACGGTATTTCAATAAGAAACAATTATCTATACAAAAGGCATGCAAATTACTTCTTCGATTGAACTGGAATCGAACAAGTTTTAATATCGGCTTCATAAGAATCTTGCTGAACTGATATTCCATCATCCTTTATGGTCTTCCAAGTTACATTAATTTGTCTGATTTTGGCAGCAGCCTCTTCCTGTATCAACCAATTTACCAGTACATTTCCGAATCTACTACCGTCAGACATCTTCTTATGTGAATCGTGCTTCTTGCTCTCAGTTACAAAGGCGAATCTTGCAAAGTTCTCGGACAACAAACCTGCAAATTAAAATTATTCAAAAAAATTATTTTGTCTCAAAGACATTAATGGAACCTGTTCCCAAAGGAGGAATGGAGATGGTGATAGGTTCGGAGAGAGAAGCGTCACAATCTGCATCTTCGGTGGTTTCCTTCCATTCTTCAAAGCTCGGTACCGTGGAATCCAGAGTCCCGAAGCCCGCCTAAATTGAGATTTATAAAATATAATAATTAACACAATTAAACTTGTTAATGTTGAGTTGAGAAATTAAAAAATAAAACTTGGCAAAAGCTTGATTAAGATAATCAGAAAGCATCAGAAGCGAAATGATCCAAAATAGTTTAACTTAAATTTAATTTCAAGCTTTGATTTCAAGAATGGTGACTTTAAAAAATGGTTCTCCACGAAACAACCTCCACTCACGTCTTTCTTTCTGCTTTTGAAAGCCGACGAAGGACAAGTCAGAGCCACGAGCACCACTTTGTACTTCTTTCCAGGTCTGCACTTCACCAGGGTGCAACTTAGGGTCACAGGGGAGATCCTCATGTGGGGTTTTCCGTTGACCTCCATGCGGTATCCGAGCAGCACCAACTTTATGTGCTTCGTGGCACTGAATCAATTCGACACACGAAGAATGACTAAGTGTATTTATCTTTTAAACTCTTTCTACAAATGACTTGACAATTGAAATATAATCTCTTGCACGGTACTATTGTAATTGCATCAGTTAATTTATCTTTCATAAACTTGGCTGAACGTTTCTGTACTTGTCTTGAAATCATCGTTTCAAATAAATATATTTAAAATATATTTTTATTTTAACGCTGCTATCATTGCTGTTATTGCGAAAGTAATAAGTTTGCAAGTCACCCAACCTAGAATTTCTAGAGGGAATGGCAAGGTGCATGGATGGTTTCTCCCAATAGAGTTGGCAAGAAATGGTGGTGAACCCAGTCACCACAGGCCTCGGTGGAGGGCAGGGAGCTGAAGTTCGGACGACGACGGACTTTGAGAAGAGTTGACTGTCAATCCTGTTCTCCAATTCGGCTCTGAGGTCGGTCGGTTCGTCTTCCTCCAGCTTTGTTCTCTGACTAACGGTCGCCACTACTACGAATTTGTATGTCTGGAATAATTTTGATTGTTTGTAATCATTAAACAAAAAATTTATGAAAATTATTAATGAAATACATTAATTATTAACACTATTAAATTGTCTAATCGTATTTTAATTCCATACTTAATTTTCTGCCGGATTTAAAAAACAAATCCCCGTTTAAATTGATTAAAAACTTAATATCGAGTTCAACCTCTCCAGTCTCTAAGTCCTTGATGGTTACTCGATCTCTGTCTCCCTGAATGACCTCATGCTGACCCAACACTTCGGGTCCGTCGTGGTACCTCAACCGTGACCATCTGATGGCAGTTTCCAGAAGTCTGTTCGAGCCATGAACTCTCACGGGTTGCCACCGGAGGGTCACTCTGTCGGGACCAGTTGAAACCACTTTCAGGTCGGTGGCGATGTCTGTTCCTGGGACACAAGACAACGAGGTGATCAAAGGCGTATGATTAGATTATCTAATTTAGATCTTAAAATCGTTGGCAAAAAATAATTGGTTGAATTTATAAACAGTGGTTTTTTTTTATATATTCTGACTAAAATAACGCAAGAACACAAAACTAATGCTAGAAATTTGTAATCGTAAATAAAAAAAGTTATTAACCTACCAGACGTGATGCATTTGATGCTGGACATGGGAAGCCATTTGCTCCTTGGTGCAGGTTGTCCCTTTGGCAAGGACCTCTTCCTGGATTTGTGACTTTCAGATTCTGATTGTTCAAAGAACTCTCTGGTGACAACTGTAAGGGTGACCAAATATTCCGTGTTCTCCTTCAGTCCAACCAGCTTTGCCTGTCTGGATTCACGCGCAAAGTCGAAGGTCGTGAGATCCGGAGAGTCAGTCTTGTTGTCTTTCATCAAGTCGTTCGTTGGAATTGCATCGATCCTGTAACCTTTCAGAATTTTAATAATAACAATGACATTGCATTTTAAAATTATTAGCAATATTTCAGTTATATTTTTGTATTAATTATTTTCTAATTTTGGTATATAAATGTTAATATAAACTCAGAACTTCAGAAAAGTCAAATTTCTAGTTATTAATATTTAGGACTTAATTAAAAAAAACACCCAAAAGAAACCTAAAATATTGTCATCGTCAGATTCTTGAAAATCCCAGGATATGAGAACTGAATCACAAGTTGTTGAATTGACCGAAAGATTTGTGGGCGGAGCTAGAGGGGAGGTCGTGTAAAAGGTCAGGGGTTCAGATCGCGAGGTCACGATGAAAGACCTTCTCGTTTCTTCCTTCGTAACTGTTTTTATTTATTTTTATTTTAAGTCTATTTGATTTTTTTTAATTTCTAAAACTTCACTTCTTAAATATTAGAGGCTTAAATGGATTTATACCAAATGATATTATATCAGAGTGATATTGCATCCTATTATTAAAAAGAATATTATCTTCATATTTCATTTGAAATAAATTGATATAAAATTAAACTTTCTTTCTAAAATATCAAAAGTAAACCTTTTTTCTATGCAGGAAAATCGAATGATCAAAAAAAATGGCTTTTATGTTTTTAAATATTTAATAAATAAATAATAAATTCAATATTATTATATAAGCTAACATGTCAGCTTGTAGCAATTGAAAATTATTTGCTCAAAAGAAAATTATAATTATAATGAAAAATTGAAACAATTATCATCTTCGTAAGTATATACATGGCGATTATTAAGCATCAAAAATATCAGAAAAATAATATTAATAATATATTATAATAATACAAATGTAATGTAATAATAAATAAAATAAGGATATTGGCAAGAAGATTACTGTTATGATTATTACTATGACTTTTATTACTATTATGATTAAGATTTCTATAATCGTTATTACGATTATTATTATTATTAATACTATTCTTATTATTAATATTAATAATATTATTATTATTATTATTTCTATTATTATTACTAGAATTGAATACCTCCATCGACTTCAATGTATGAACATTTTGATCTCGATTCAACAACCACAGTGTACAGTTTGCCTTCTCTGAGACCAGACAAATTCATCTTCTCCTCTGCAGAATTTTAAAATAAATCCCAATTAATTATTTTATCCAAATTGGCACAAAGTAATAAAATAATATTGTCAATTATAAAAATAATAGTTAAATAATAGTTTCAATAATAGTCATATATAGCCATTCAATTATAATCTAAATAATAGCCAATAGTTTTGAGTTTCAAGTGTAACCTGTGGTTGAACCACTGTTGATGTCAGAATCTGCTCTGCTACCCGGCCACCACGTCAATTGAAATGAATCAGGTTTTATGTAGTGGTTCGAAGGGTCGTCTTAAGTTCACCAAAGTTGAAATAAAACCACAACATTTCATCACTGTTACTTCTAACTTGAATATGTTGAATATCATTTTATTGGTTTGAATAGTGCTATATATGCTTTCGATTCATTTATAAAGAGCATTTATTTTATTGTAAAATCTGACCAAAATGAAATAAAACTACTAAATAGAATAAGATATAGAATAGTTAATTATATTTATTGCTAATCAAGCAACCCACCGACTGTCCATCTGACAACAGCAGATCGTCCTGTAACGTTCTCAGTCCAAACTTTTGAAGGTGGACAAGCAATTCCAGAATAACGGACTTTTATCGTGGCGCCTGCAAAATAGGAGAGGACAGATATTATTAAATTTTAGCTAATTTAATTTAATGTGAATCAAGACCAAAAATTATTTATTAGGTAATGTTTCTGTTAATAATTTCCAAAATATCCCACTTAAATTTGACTAACGTTATCCAAACTTTTTATAATTTTATTTATAATTACAATTGTGACTTTATAATTTTCCTAACCAACGTCGTCTTCTTCACCATCCTGAGGTCCCTGATCCGTGGCAACGGCCCTCAGCCTCAGGTCGAGGGATTCCCCCAATTTCAAGTTTTTCAAAGTCATGTTGTGCACGTGGCTGGGAACGGTTGAACCGTACAACTTGTTGTTTTTGTAGAGCTGGTAGCCCTTTGAAATTAAATCCAACAAATTGCGTGTCGTTTTGTTATAATTAATTATAATTAATATTATTAGTATTATTATCATTAATGTAGTTTTATTTATTAAAAATGATTAACTTATTAGTCGGGAATTTTATTAATAACAAATTATTACATTAACCAATCATTAATATTATTATTATTGTAATAATGTATATATATTATTATTATTATTATTATTATTATTATTATTATTATATTATTATTATTATTATTATTATTATTATTATTATTATTATTATTATTATTATTATAACTTCAATTTGATCATCTCCACTCTGTTGGACGACATCCCACGACAGTTCGATACCAGCTGAGTTCATGTTGTCGAGTCTCAACAATGGAGACTGTGGTTTCAAGGGAGGAGAGATGGTGAGAATGTTGGAGGGGAGGCTCTCGCTTCTTATGGTCGTCACGGGTTCTTTGGAATCATGGACTCCGGTGCAAGACTTAGGAAGGAAGAATTTTAAGATTTAATTTCTTTTAAATTTAATTCACTTGCAAAAGATGATTTAATTGGACGCTTAATATCTTTTAATTATAACCTATGATTATAACCACATGATTTATTTGTATTTAATTCTTTAAAAATCTAATTAACTTAATTAGATAATTTTTATTGATTTGCTTGTAAATCTAAATATTCAAATATTTTAGCGATAAATTAACAGATATTTATTACTATATTACTAACTGTAACGTAAACTTCGAAGGATATTCCAGGTACAAGGCCGGTCATCAAGTACTGGTAGCCATGTTTCGTTGACGATGACGTCACTCTCACTTCCTCTCTGAACTTGTTGTCGAAGTACACCCTTCAAAATGGTGGCAATGATAAATACACTCAATCCTATAAGAACATCGTGATTGCACATCGTGATTGTTGCACTTAAATTGATGAGCTATGCAAGGACTCTGCTTGATAATCATCAATATAATTTCTTTTTGATTATTCACATATTTCTTGAAATTAATCTCCGAAAATATTTCGCCATTTTGAATTGTCCAGAACAACTTTCAATATTTCTATTTTCAACTTAAATGTTTATCATTAAAATCAAGCCGCAGTATAATTTCCATAACTCTTCACATCCATGAATATAATTTAGTTCCCTTGAGATGTATGCTCCACTGTATTATAACTTATTGGGTCTGATTTTCCCCATGTTTTAGTAAACACCTGAAGGTTGAGATGTCATCGACATCGTCTTCGTCTTCCTCATCATTGCTTTCGGCTTCCGGATAATTCCAAGCTACGACCGCAGACCTTGCTTTGTTCGAAGGCTGCTCGCATATTCGAGGGGGTTTTGGTCTATTCGGGCAGAAAAGCTGTGAATTTTATCGGTGGTTGAAGTAGATTTCGTTATGAAATGATTAATTGACAATTTATAATAAAATTTATAATAATTTATAATAAAACTAATAGATTATCCCCTCTCAATTCATACAATGGTTTTCTTTTTAAATTTCAATTGTGTTACTGGAAACAAAGAATCTCATTTCTACCTGAATGGTTGTCGTTGGCAGAGCCACATTGGAATCCTTCAAAATTGGAGTGATACCCACAGAGACATGTTTTCCTGCCAGCAACTTTTCCAGTATTACTTCGCCTGCATTTGTGTCCAAAACGTCTCCAACTGGATTCCCGTCAGCTGTCACCTGATATCCCACAACATCAGACCTGACTGAGATGTCGTCCACATTCCACACTAGTTTAGCCTGGATAAAAAAACATTTGCCATAAAAATAATATATAATAAGATTATGGATTCAATATTCGATAAAGTCTTTTAATCCCAGGATTATTTTATATTTTAAAATTGCTGTTGGTACCTAATCTCGATCGTAATACAAACTGTGTTCGGCTCAGAAGACATGACTTCGATTTTTAAATGGTTCTCCATTCTCTTCTGCGTTTTGTAAGACACGGAATGACTTGTAGCTTGTATCTCCAGGATTTTTTCATGTTTTGAAGGTTGAATCTTTTCGTAACATGTTATCACATGAATCCTACAAGTTAGGGATAATTGTTTAACAAACTGATTTCAAGTTTGTTCGCCACATGTTCGATTGGTGCAGTCTCAAAAATAACTGTTACCAAAAATGTTGAAAAAAACAATTTGAGAATTTTTAAAAAATTCGTGAAAATTTCGATTAACATAAAAATTAATATAATATAATATATATACAACCTGTAATTAGTATCTTCGCTCAACCCATTAACAATGCAACAATTTCCTTCGGACACATTCCAAATATGTTGCACTGCAGGCTCTGCTCCATCAGTTTCCATGAAGCATTCGAAACTAGAAACGAGAAATTCATTCAATACACAACCTCATAAAAAAATCTCTTCCCGCTTTCTATTTCGAGGTCCATTGACGTCTGCTAAAAATAGACTGGGCAGTTTACTAGAAATTGCTTATAAATTGAAAAAAAATAAATAAATTAATGAAATTGTCGTCTGTCTTAAACAACTGTTTCACATCTAATTGAAGTCAAAATCAGTCTTAAAATATTACAAAATTAACATATTCTAAGCAATACTAATAACAACATTAATTATTATTATTATTATATTAATACTAACAAACATTATTAAGAATCATTAATATATCATTTGATATATATTAGCATAGCATTCCAACACATCAATTACCTCAAATCGCTGTCGACATTTTGTTCAAAACGTTTACCGACAACATTAACACAGTTTGAAGTTCTTCTGAAATCCGGATCGCATTCTTTCTTGAAAATCCAGGACACCAGAATTGAATTTTGGTTCTCAGTTGTAATTGATAAATGAGCCATTGGAACTGAGTCGTCCTAATTAAAATTGTACATTTTTTTAATTAAAACAAACCTTAACTTTTAAACTTATAACTTTAAGTCTTAAAATTTTCAAAGTATCGTTTCTTTCTACCACAGACTTACATCTATGGCTTCTGCTGATACCAGTGTATTAAACTTCCGTTCCCCTTCGATCAGATCCTTGACAGTTGACCTCACTTCATCTGAACTGCTTCCACCACTTTCCCCTGGAACAGCAAATCTGACCTCCTTAGATTTCTTGATACCTAGAAATTCGAAAAATTCGTTGTTTGACAAAAAAAAAAAGAATTTCGCTACAGTTTTGAAATGATGTGAACAGTTAAAAAGCATTCGCTTGGTGATTGTAATAACTTCGCCCGTGATTTATAAGCTGGTGACTGGCAATGTCAGTGATATAATTCGAAATGAAAGCATATTAAAAGCATTATTCGTGCAGATAATTTCTCTGGTGACCACAGCCAATTTACTTATACCGTCTCCTTCTGGGTCAGATGTCAAATTTTCTTCGGCCGGAAATTCTTCTAGGAATTACGTAGTGATTGATTTATTTCAAGTTTCCCATTTGAAAACAAAAAATATTCAAGGCTCGTGCACCTTTGATCTTTTTTGGCGTTTTCACGGCTGAATATTTGAGCTTGAATGGATCTTTACGTTTATTTATCTCAGCAGTTTCAAGGCGCTTTAATTTCTGATTAAAATGGTTACTAATTGAAGTATCACATTCCGATGTCGATTGACCGAAGCTTTCATTTTCTGAGAGCATTTCCGGCCTATGAAAGTGACATTTGCATGCGGCACAGAGGCGGTCCCCGGAGATTTCTGACGAGTCTTCAACTTCGGCGGAATTGGAAAAACATTTCTCGAGTTGACTTTTTGAAAATCGAGATTTCACTAAAGCTTTTCTCGATTTATTGGTTCTCGATTTCCTTCGTGATTTAACAGCGTCATGAGTTGCGGACGATCGAGGAAAGGGCTCTTCGACGTTCGTAGGTTCCTGGTTGCTGTAATTAGAACTGTTATAGTTTGAGGTTATTGTATCGAAAGACTCTGAAATGTTGAGTCGTTCGACTTTGGAGTTGAGAAGTTTCTCGGTTGGTTTTGCGAGGGTATCATTTGAAGCGCTAACTGGATGAATTTCAATTGAGTCGTTTGAATTACTCGCTTCAACGGTTCCCGGAATATTATTTAACCAGTTTCCTTCCTCTGCATAGCCTTGAAACTGTCTAAAATCGACTTCAACCATGGTATTTTGATCAAAATAATTAATCTCAGCCTGATTAATCCGATCGTCAAAAAATTGATCCTGATTATTGTAAAAATCATTCGGAACGGAATAAAGATAATTTGGGAAGCAATCGTAAGCAAGATATGAATCCTGGTTGCTGTAATTATTGTACTGCTGGTTAGTATCAGTGTAAACTCCATTTCCAGAATAATTTCCTTGGCTAAACTGAAACGAATTATTACTTTCAAGAGCGTACTGCTGATCAATGAGAATAGGAAATGTGGTTGAACAGAAAAACTCCTCGTTCGTGCCTTCAAAGAGCTGGTCAAAGGTGGCAGGATAGAAAATTGTTTCCTCAAAGTGGCTGGAGCGGCCTCCATATTCATCAAATGTTTGTCTCAAATCTCCTGAGATTGGTGCGTAAACATATTCGGTTTGAGCCGGTTTCAAATGAGAATGTATTTCTTGCTCTAGACCTTCATTCCACGGGACTTGTTCATCTGGGTGAAGATTGGGCGCGCAGCTTGAAATTGGGTCAGTTTGAAGGTCATTACATTCCACTTTCGAAAGTGTTTCTTGCCCGACTCGGACATCATCATCATCAGTGGTGCCATTTAATTCATAGAATCCAATCTTTAGAGATTCCTCCATTGTAGGGTTCTCTTCCGGTTGTTCGGCCATTTCATCGTTTGGAAAAGTCGTTGGTGTTGTTGTCGGGAGCAATTCGTTCAATTGTTGTTGTTGTTGCGGGAATATCTCTTCACGCGGAAATTCTTCTATGAGGTCGTAACTTCCAACTCGGTTGTTACTCTCAATTAATTCCATTTCAGCGTAAATTGATTTTGTTTCAACCGATTCTTTGATGTCCTCGAAGGAGAACTGATCTCTCACTTCGTTGAGTAACGCGTTCAAAATTAATTATTATCCGTTAATATTATTTGTTAACTTTTTTATATTAACAAAAATGATTAGTAACTGGTTAACATTATCACTATAAAATGCATTCTTAATAATAGTTCTAAACAGAATAAAAGTTAAGGACCAGTCTTAAAGAAGCCCATGACTCATCAATCCGGCACAAAAATTTACCAATCAATAAGAGAACAGTATAAATGGGCCTAATAAAGCGAAGTCTGAGGTCCACTTTTCTTGCTTATTTTATAAAATAAAAACCGCCTTTTCGAGTGAATTGTATTTAAATTAAAAATAATTCGTGACTCAAAGAGTGAGCTCAAATGATTTGCCTGTTTTTTTGGACTTAAAATTTGTTAACCATGTAATTTAAAAATTGTTTTCCATCAAATAAATAAATAATTTATAATAATTATCATTTTATTTTCTAAGGAAATTGAAAATTCATCGAATACTTGTAAACGTAATAAAAGAAAAAGGGAAGATTGAAAACATGGTTGAAAACCTGGTTGAAAATCTGGTTGAAAATCTGGTTGAAAACCTGGTTGAACCAACTCCTCAATCCTGATTATTTCAGTTCCATCGTTTCCAGGCAGCAAGATGTACCTCTCATCCAATGGTAGACTAAACACGAGTTCATTGGATGGCAAGAGTTGGTTTCCCCCTAAAAAGCATTCAGTGCATTATCATTTATTTGCTGTCATTGTTTGCTATTAATTGTGGCAATAATTTACTATTATTATTATTATTATTATTATTATTATTATTATTATTATTATTATCCGTTGCAATATTTACCATTGAAAATGGCTGCCACGAAAACTTTGTTTAGAGTCCTGAACTTGAAGCTGCTCAGCAAAACCGAATACATTTCTTGAGAGACGTTTGGTTTAATCTAGAATACAGGTATTCAAGGAAATGTTTAGGTTCAGTTAGGTCAATGTCAATCGTGATGACATCTAGAAGCTTCTAATTGAAGACTTAATTTTCATTTTACAAAATTCCTAATTGTGTGATATTAACAATAATATTTAATATTTTGTGTTATTGTAATTCAAAAAAAAAAATGAGAATTTTGTTTTTCTAAGCAAAAGTATTGAATAAACTTCTCATTGGTATCTTCACAAGAGGGTGCATCCGCATAATTATCTTATAACCGGCATTAACTTATTATTTATTATATTATAACCACTCATTAACGTCCACCAAACAAATGGATAATAAAAGCGATGCCAACCACGTAACCACATGGGGTCCCGTTCAAAAACACCTGGAAGCCTTCCACCTTTTCGTCCACGAAATTCCACGTCAACAGCAACGAATCCTGACTCTGAGCAGTTTTTAGGGAAATCCAAAAATCCCCGTCGTCACGTGACCTTTGCAAGACCTGGTTTTGAATTATTTACATTTAAAAAAAATTCTCGCGAAATTCTAGAAATTCAAATCATTTATTTATTTCATTACTCACTTTTATGTAAAAAGATTTTTTTTTTTTACATTCTTAGGAAAATGCGTTCAAAAATATTATATTCGAATATTTAATGAGCAACCTTTTTTCTCAATTTTAATATATTTTAAATATTTTATTAAATTTATTATGTTAAATATATTATTTGCTGTGCTTAATAATAATAATAACAATAATAATAATAATAATAATTTCAATAATTAACCAGTTCGTTCGATTGGAGGAGGGGGTCGCCTTCACTGATTGGACAGGAGATGACCTTGACATTGTAATTGGAATCAGGTGATAGGCCAACGAGTTTCAGGCCCCCACATTGTGGATCGACGGGTGTGTTACTCGGAACTCCATTCACAAGAAGCTGTTCGATGAAAATATTTTTATTTATTATATTATTTATTCATTTTTATTCTTATTTTAAAAAATGAACAAATCTATAATAATATAATGAGTTCAGAACAAGTATTACGTAACTTCAAAGTAATAATTTTTAATATGAATATGAATTTGACAGTTAATCCTCTCATGTTGACCTGAAAAGCTGATGTTTGTTGCACGGGATTCCAACGGATCGTTGATGATCCAGATATGACGGGGGTAGCCTCGATAGTGATGGGGTGAATGGGTGGATCCTATAAACAAATAACGATGAGGCGATTGACTGATATTGGTTAAACGAATATATATTTAATAATTTAATATTTAATTCAATTTATTTGATTTTTGTAAAATAAAACATTTTTAAATTCTTTACAAATGCACAGAGCAGCGTAACCTCATCTGCGTTACAAACGAGGCTTTCACTCCTTAGGGGAATTGTCCCAATGGAATCTTCGTCTTGTGGAAGGACAAAGAATTTCCTTCCAAGAGATGGAAGACATTTATCAATTCACGCCATCGAGCTGGAAAAGCATGGAAAAGACGGATTCTTTCCTACTTTGATGTGAAGATGTCGCTCCTTGTGAGACTCGCTGAAACTGCTAACGCTCTGATGAAAGTTATACCGAATGAGGACAATTGGATGCCTTGACTAGCGTCGTATTTCTGCGGTGAGCGATGATTTATGGAACTCATCGGAAGAAGTTGAAGAGAAAAAAAAAAGACTCAGAAGAAAGACTTGGGAATAATAAATAATTGAATAAATAAATAAAATAAAAAATAAATAAATAATTAAACAAATGAATGGATAATAATTGATTTAGTTTTTAATTAATTTAAAATTTATTTTGCCTCTTTACTAATAAAAAGAAAATGCTTTATATTATATTATATTATATTTATAAATATTAATCAATTTGATTGATTTTAACATATATATGAACATTAATCATCACAAACAATTCTTATCATGAACGATAAATGCAATAGATAATAAAAGTATAATAAAAACGCAGAAATATTATAATACAGTTAATAATAATAATAATAATAATAACAATAATAATAATAATAATAATAATAATAATAATAATAATAATAATAATAATAACAACAATAATAATAAAATAATAATAAAAATAAAAATAATAATAATAATAGTTAAAAATACCTATCCTATCATCAACTAACAAGAACTCTTTTCCGGTGCAAATAGGGCAGTCCACCATCGAGGGTGTAATATACGTCAGCATTTGGATCTCTGCACTGAAGATGAACCACTTGATTCTCCGACACTTTGACAGCCTTATTTTCGTAGCCGACGATGCCAGGCATCTCTGTTTTGGCAACTGTTGCCATGGAAATGGATTAAAAATGCGTTTGATTAGCATTCTATTATCATCATCGCCATCAGACGTCATCGTCGTCGTCGTCGTTGTTGCTATTGTAACGGTTAGTTAATATTAATGTGGTTACCGGTTGTTATGGATGAGGTAGGCCAGTTATCCTATTTACCCTGACAAAGTCCCATCTACTCATCTTCCCACCCTCCAAAGAAACAAAGACCCGAAATCACACCACATCCCCTCGAGAACTGACCGTTTTTCCTGACGTGCACGACGCATGTTCGACCAGGCGGACTGCAGTCGGAGGTGAAATGGAAAGTTCCTGACAAGTCGAAATAATGCTGGAATGAACTCCCAAGTTCAGGTTCACCGCTCCTGATGGCTTTCCCGGCGACCTCCTCCTCTTCATTGTTGCTGTCGTAGCCTGCCCTGTTCTCCTCGAATGTCTCGGTGATCTGCCGCTGGATTGGTCGATTCGATTTTCATGAATATTTATGAGTGATTTTATGAGCAGTTCTTATGGCGTTAATTTTCTAATTTTAAAATATTGAATTATTAATGATAGTTAGTTATTATTAAAATAATTATATTACTATTATTGAATAAGAAAAGGGTATTTAAAAATTATTTAAGAGTAATATATCTAGAGGATGATGAGACTATTCTTGCTTTTTTTACAAAAATAAAATAAAATATATTTTATTCATAGCATAATAACTTTATAATTAGCTGATGCTAAATACGAACCCCATCTTTGTCCACCTCTACAATGTTTTGTGGTTGGTCAGTTTCCCTCCAATCAAAGATGAGGAAGTCGTCCTTGATGAATAATATAAATGTTTATTAACAAAAACACGATGCATAAATTCCATGCCGTTCGGAACAATGGCTGCCAAAGTTGACTTTCAAGTGAAAACATTGGCGCGACATTTCTCGAGAATTTCGGCAATTTTGAATGAAGTCGTCGACATAAATCGGAAAAAGAAAATGAATATTTTCATCAATCATTTGCCTTGTAACAATTTTTGTGGTTATTATACTTTATTAAGCTCCATTTCTCGTTTAAATCCGTTTAATTGTATATTAACTTCTAACGGTTATGCCTTTACTTATGGCTATGATAATAGTGCCATAGCACGTAATGTCATCCTTAAAAATATTGAATAATGAAAAATAATTTGAATAATTTATAATTCAAATATTTACATTTAGGAAAGTACATAAATTTATGAAATTATATACTCCTTAGCAATCGATTTATTTATTATTATTTTTTAAGAAATATAAATATTTATAAAAGAAATAAATAAATAAATTATATATTTAAATATAAAGTTGCAGTAAAAAAATCATCCAACTTCAGGCAAGTAAATGCATGGGGGGTGAAATCCCTCCTCGTCAACCCTGATGACTACAGCATCCTCAGGGTCGGCCACAATCACCGAACTGATGTTCTGATCTTCGGCTCTTGACTTTTAAGTGATATAAAAAAAAAAATTATAAAAATCAATAATAAATGCATCATAAATTATTTCAAATTTTTAAATAATTTTGTACGATTTATTGCGATTTATCAAGGCCTTATTTAGTGTTTCGTGTCGTTTGTTTTTAGATCATAGATTCTCATTTATCGCTCGCTTCACGATGATAAGCATAAATTAACTCCTAAAACTTCAAGGCTTTAAGTTGATAAGGGGGAAACAAATTTTAGAAACATTTGTTGGAATAAATTTAATATATTTTCTGCGTAAATTACCTTGAAATTGCAGTGTTATGAAAACGTAACTTTCATATTTATTTTTCAAATTCATAAATAATATCTTATCGATCAGCAATTTCAAATTAACATCATGTTAATAATTACACTGTAATAATATTTTCTATACAAAAATTATTTTTTATAAAATAATATTTGGATTAGGGATAGGGTTATGGTTAGGGTTAAGGTTAGGGTTAGGGTTAGGTAATAATTGTATCTATTACCATATAATATAAGTTTATTCAATTACAATATTGTCCAAGTAAATTATTTTAAATTTATATTTTGTTTCTTGTTATTACTTTAGGCTTTAATTTTGAACTTTTTTTTAAATAAAAATTCAAAGGTTAACAGACGGTGACAGAAGGTGACAAATGAGCCAAAACTGACCAAAATTATGAGGAGTTAAAATTTCATTATGATTGAAATCTGTCATAGACATATGGAATAATGCTTAACAACTAAGTGTGGATTAGGGTTATGGCTAGGGTTAGTGTTAGGGTTAGGGTTAGGGCTAGGGTTTGGGTTAGGGTTAAGACTAGGGCTAGGGTTATGGTTAGGGCTAGTGTTAGGCTTAGGGCCATACCTACATAACTGAACCTGTTTTAATAATTATAAAAAAACTTTATTTTAATATTTGATTATGATTTTTAAAAATTATACTACGATTAATAATAATAATAATGATGATGATGATGATGATGATGATGATGGTGATAACGATAATAATCAATGAGATGCAAACTCACGGAACGGTTGTTGGGATCCACGAAGGACCTGCTTGAGTGATGGAAAACTCCAGGCCTCTTGAATATCTTGCACATGCATCTCCTTAGGAATTTGTTCGTAAAAATTTCAATTTGATTTTAATTTTCAAAAAAAATAAATTTAAGAAAAAATAAAAATAAATCCCAGTTCATTAGTTTTATTTTCCATCCAATTTCGAGGAATTTCAAGGAATTTCGGAGATTTTTATTTTTAAAACGCTTTTAAATTCTCTTAAGGTTTTATGACAGCTCAGGTGGCAAAACAAAACAGTCACCTCGACAAAATTCCCTGTGGTACAGTCTGAGCATTCATGACGTCATCAAAAGTGTGTACTTCCTGCACGTCATAAGGGGTTGCCCTTGGAAACAACCAGGCCACCACGTCATCGGTTGCCACGGTAACCGGATCCGGATCCAAAGAGCCTGGATCGACGGTAACCGGAAACACCTGGCAGAAGATTTTAAAATTTTTGGAGCTAAAAAGGTTTGCGAAATAAAATTTAATTTAACTGTTCATTTTGAAGATTGCTTTATTGGATTAAATTGAGTTAAATTAATTTTAGGTTTAACTGAAATTAAAGCGACATTATTATTATTATTATTAATATTAATAATAACATTATAATAATTATTAATATTAATATTAATAATAAAAAAAATAAATTTGATCTTTATTTATAGTAATCATAATAAGACAAAGAATTTAATAATAAATCTTGAACCGACTGTTGGCCTTGAGTGGATGTCTATCACCCCGATGACGTCATCGACATGTCCTGGGCTGTCGTACAAGTACGAAGTAAGAATAATCATTTAGTACAAACGCATGTACTTAAAGTAATATTACGTCACGTCATATGACGAACACATTGAAATGACGAGGACGATGACGACGAAGATGATGATGATGACGATGATGATGATGATGATGATGACATCATAATTAAAATCTATTACAATTGACGGTAAAATCCATGCAGACTTAACTTCTGATTTATTTCTTATTTACAATTCAATTTAATCGATTATTTGTGATTTGATTTTATTGTTTTAAAATTACCCTAGAAACTGCTTTAATTTGTCAAATGACATTCATCCTTGAACTAAGTTAAAGAAATTAAAAAGATCATTTCAGTTCAGTTACCACACGGAATTTATATCCGATTATTTGTAAATCCTGAAATTCTAAATACCGACCGATATAAATTAATAAAAATAGCGTCAAATTTTATTATAAATAAATTATAATTATATTAAATAGTTAATCAACAGTAAACACCTTTTGTAATGATACTTTCCAGCCTCGTGGAAATGAAAAACAAAGGCCGACGGACTGAACATGGGAGATCCACTGACAAAGCCACCATCCGTTTCTCTACCCGATGAATTTACCTACGATTAATAATAAATTCTTTTATTATTATTATTATTATTAATATTATTTTATTTATTTATATAATGGATTTTTATACAATATTTATTAATGCAATATATTAAGAAAATTTTGCAATAGTAATATAATTTACAGTGAACTGCCGTTACTATTAACAATAGTAAAAATGCAAATGATATAATGCTACTAATAATAATAATAACAATATTAAATTATTGTAATGAAGTAGAAAATAAATTTCAATGAGTATTTATAATATCATACTATGTAAATATGATTTGGAAACATACCTGAACAATACCATGCTTTCTCTTGGCATCCTGCCAAATCCACCAAACTCTGTCTTTAAGATAGGCAGTGAAATGACTCGGTTCAAAGCCACTGTCTGTCACTATGATTGTGTGATTCTGTCAGTGAGTGAATATCGTATTTGATTTCGTGAAATAAATCCAAATTCTTTTTTAATTAATTAATAATTATTTAATGCAGTACTATTACTCCGTAGGTCATACTAGTAAAGAAAAAAATTTTTTTAAATTAATACTAAAAAAGTTTAATAATATTAAGATATTAGTATTAATAATAAGATATTATTATAAATAATATTAAAATATTTGCGTATGTTGTTCCTGACACTCAAAATTAATTAACAAAGCATTTATAAATCAATAATATCAATAATGTTTCTATAAACTATGAATTTGTGATACAATTATTCAGGTATCATCCATTCGAATACCCTGGAACCGTCTTTGCAGATAACGGAACACGTGCCTCCAGTATGTCTGTGATGGTGATGATAGACTCCTATCTGATTGGCGACTGAAAGTTCCAAACCCACCTGGTACTTTTGGATGGCCAGTGAGTCGTCCATATATTGTTCGCCTGTTTGTATCAGTTTTATTTTTTTTTAAATCGGTTTATTAAACAAATTTTGTTACGAGAATTAATTGATTATTGACTATTTATTATTTAAGCTTTATCATTTATATTTTATTTATTAGAGATTGTATTTTACACCCTAAAGACATGTAAAATGGGTTTTTACCTGATTTTTCTGGACCTGGCTTTGGCAGATCTCCAGTTGTCGTTTTGTCCAGTTGGATGATGTATTTGTCCAGGTCTTCCAAATCTTCGTCTTTGTCAATTAGCCATGTGTACCAGATTCTGTCGCCAAGCGTCGCGTGGATCAGATCTTGAATGTGATTAAATAACTCTTTCTAGTAATAAATTCAGTTTCCATAAAATGTTTTATTGCATTAATATCGAATATAATGACAAGCCAGTTGTAGTGGGTTTTTTTTTTTAAATAGATGAACAAGACCAACTGATACTGATGATGATAACTTGTAGTATTCAAGGAATAATAAATGTATTAATAATTAAAGAATAATAAAAATAATGATAATAATAATACTTTTATTTAAAACGCCATAATCGTCAGTCAGGACACCGCAAGATTACGTTAACCACCTGGGATTCAACATCAATCAGTTTTATAGAAATCTAAAAATTAGAATTTACAGCGATTTCAATGGATGGATTAATTTTTGCCAACTGAGTTCCTTTTAAGCTGCATGAAAATGTCAAAATAATAAAATAAAATAAAGTCCCATCAGGTGAAAGAGAATCTATGAATCTTATGAATTTAAAATAATGCGTGGATTTAAAGAAAATAAGGTCATTTTTAGCAAACGTCTATGATTAAACTTTGACGAAGACGATAATTCTTTTATTAGGATCAATTATTCAAAAAGAATGCTTGTTAATTTCAAGAGAAAGTTGGCTCTTTCAAGGTCTTAGAGGAATAGCAGCTTCTATTTCCAGCATAATTGGCTTTCTTGGGAAAGACAGGTGTCCTGGGACTTCATAAATACTATTTCTAATTATCTTTATACTTCTCCATGACATTTTTATGGAGATCATTCTCTTTTCCAACAGGGTGGAAGAGCCAGATGATATTTTCCATGAAATAAATTCCACTTTCTTTTTATACTGAGCGTGACTTGCTCCCGAACGAATGATTCATCGTATTTTTTTATGGACGAAAATATTTATTTTTAATAAAACGTCGAAAATGAAGCAATAAATGACTCTTGACGATGACGATTCATCCAATGCAATGACATATTTATCCATCTGTCTGTCCTTGGACGCGTTCTACATTCATCCATCAACCCATCCATCCATAATTATACAGCATACCATAATTTCTGATGAAATAAAATTCATTTGAAGTGAATAAGGAGTGGTGCATTTTATAACCGGAACTCTTTTGAATATTCCCAGCAGTAACTCATAAGTTATTAAAAAGCTTTTATTTTTAGAGAAACAAATAAAATTCTGAGAAACTCACCGGGCACAAAGCCACCTTTATTGACCTCAATGAAGTAATCATTTTGCGCGGGCTTCACGATCACAGTGCAGACGTAATTTGCAACTTTCTTGAATTCTCGGTCGCCATAAAAATACACTCCTGTCTGGAAGAATTCCCTGGAAATCAGTCCGTACCTTCTGCAAATGATTTTGTTCATTTCTAATGAAAACCTTAGAGTTAAAAAAAGAATCGCTTTCCATCAAAGGCTTACGTTGGACGTCCCCATGAAATTCCGTTTTCACTTTTCTGTGGAAAAAGTGGATTAAAGTTCACATTTTAAAGGATCGAATGGATATTTGCGACCAATTATACTCTATATGAAAATTAAAGACATAAAATATTTTTAAATAAAACGAAATAATAGTTTTTTTTCCACGTTATTACGATCACCTCCAGTTTTCCATCTTTTGAGGAAATTTGTGCTTCGAAGATGCAATGATATTTATCGCCCTGAAATTATGCGTTGAATTTCGAGATATTAGATATTCTAAAAACGAGATAAGTTTCCGACAGAATATTTACTAGCGCAATAAATAATTTTAACAAATTAAATTTTATTAGCTTAAATATTAAATATTATCAGTCAACCATCGTGTAAATTGTATTGTAAGTGAGCCAATTAATTATAACCAATTGTAGGTTATTAGGGCGCAATGACCTCGTTTTTGGTCCAATCCCACCAAACTCTGTCACCTTCTTCAATCACGATAATTTGCGGATCAAAATGTCTCGTCCTCCACTGTGATTCTAAACTCCCTGGACAAGAAATGTTTTATTATAAATATTATAATTAAATATTTATTATCAATTATTTAGAATTTAATACTTTTTAAATCAAGTGCTAACTATTACCGTGCATGTTATGATTTTACTCCTGAAAACGTGAGGCTTTTTGAGTGGTAAAAGTTTAGATTCACTTTTGCTATTTCTGAACTTAATTTGGACGGCAATTTTTAAAAAAATTATAAAACTTTCAAAAACAATTTTTTTTTTAAATTTATGAGCCTCGGAAAGAATAAAACAAATTTAAGGAACAAAAAACAAACATAATTTTTTTTGCCTTGTCGACGATCAATTCCGGAATCTAATGTAATTTCTAAATTAAGCAACATAAAGAAATTTTTCCATTTGCGTTTCTAAGGAGAAGCCAGGAATATTCTTTAGAAGCGCGAGCGTCCAATTTGTACAACTTATGGATAGAAATCAACCAGGCAGGAAGTTAGGAGTTTGTCAAACCTACCGCTGCCTTTCACGAACTTGCACGACACAAGTCCTCCTCTCTTCCAGGTTTAAGCCGGCCGTTTGGAAGTAGTACATGCCTGGCTTGCTTTTGAAGTGGTTGGTTTAATATTAATGTATAAAATATAATAATAATAATAATAAAGTGTTAATGTTAATGGTTAAATAAATGTTAACTAAAGTTATCGTTTTTGTTGCGTTTATCAATTATATAATGAGGCCATGGCTTTGTCTCTTTTTTCACGCAATTTTTCACTATTGGACTTCAAATTCATTCGCGTTTATATTGGCTTAGGCTTACTAAAAACTTATAATGAATTAGTCATTACTATTATTATTATAATAAATTCCAAGAGGTTATATTGAAACAATTCAGATAATTATTGGAATAAAGTAAAATTCTAAAAAAAAAATAAAATATGATGCCAACCAAAATTGCAATTAGATAATCATAACCAACTTGAAAGTCTTTTTATAAGTGCCACTCTTTGTCGGGACGTTGCTACGAAGGCAAAGGAATCAATATTTTAATTAACTCTGACGTGTTAATTAAGTAATTAAGTAATTAAGTAATTTCTAATCTGTAATTTTTTCTTGAAAACTTTCCATTTCATTACATTTTTCTAACCAACGAAAGACCGATAAAAAGAATATCCTCGCCTGTCTTTATGAACCATCATCATCCACTGCTCGAGCTCAAAGGTGGCTTCTCTAACGAATCTGGGGACTTCACAATCACTCCACGACCAAACAACCGAGTTTCCTTCGTCCAATCTGATGATCCCGGGTTCGAATCCTTCGTCGGTAACTTTGGCTTCGACGTCCTTCCTTGCGTGGACCTCGATTAAGAGCGGTGGTTTTTTCAGTCCCTCTCTGTTTTTCAATTTTTGAAATTTCGGTTTAATTTATGATGATTGTTTACTTGCTTAACAATTTAGCAATCACGCCTGTTTCATTGGCAAATTAAGCTATCAAATTAAAGGTAATTTAAAATTCTACTTCGAGTCTAGAAAAACATTGCAATGTTCCACCAAAACCCAGAAAAATTTTAAAATCCTCCAAAACCTTTTATAAGTTTGGGACCTCAAGAGACACAATTACTAATAAATAATATATTTAATATTTAATTGACCATTTAAACTCAATAATGCCTTAGGGGCTAGCATGCCACAAGAGCCGTCGGGAGGATCGTTATATAAATGGTCAGGGCTACTCTCTGTGGTCTTAAGTGGCCAAAGGCAGCGCTACATTCATCAATTTATTTATTTAATTTTTTATAGGTTACAAAAACTGACACAACGAAATAGTAGTTTCCGGCGAGATTGAATTGCTGCTCATAGTAATCCCTTCTTCCTTCGTTTCCATGACCACCAACCACGTCAACCGTTTCCTCTCCACTGTCAATCACCTGTCAGGTATAAAATGCGGTTTTAATGTTTGCACCAATCATTAGCTGAAAATGTATCCACGTGACATTAACGTCTGACTGTGATTCGCTAATGCAGAATTCTGGTTTGAAGTACAAATTACCTGCTTGACTCGGTAGTTTTGCTCTTCATCGTCGTCGTCGTCTTCATCCTCCATTTTAAAGCTGACGACCTGGCGGTGCAATTTTTAAATAACTATTAAGGAACACGTTTATGGAGAATTTTTTTTTATTTTTGAAAAATTTTGGAATATTTTAAAATATTAAGCAATTATGCTTATTATTATAAAACTATCACCTCCTTTGGGGTTTAATTTTGAGCCTTAAAATAAATCACTGTAAAAAAAACTTCAGATTTTAAAAATTTTACTGGAATTAAAATTATTTTCTTTTTTAATAATTTTAAAATTATTATTGCAAACCATTTCACACTTATTTACAGTTTTTTCAGTATTTAAATGAAAATTAAAGGAAAAAAACGCCCAAAAATAAAAAATCAGCGAAAGAGGTTTTAAAGAATGAACCAAAAACACACACAGAAACTGCCAAACCTGTCCCTCGCAAAGCAAGACATGTTGCAGAGAAAATCCATCCCTACCCACTTGAACGCTGCAAACACATCTCCTCCCTCAAAAAAATATTTTGAATCTCTGTCACTTTTATTTTTTATTTTATTTTTTACTTTTATTTATTTTGTGAAAGATTTCAACAACTTAAAATCTTCTATTACCCAGGGCAGAGGCACGTAATCTTCTGACTTTGGCGTTTGACAAGTCTTTGCTGGTCAGGGCCTCTCTGAGTATTGCCTTCGTGAAGGTTGAAGTGGCGTTGAAGCTTGGATTATCCTCGCTCAAAGTCATTCTCACCTCCTCGATTTCCTCGAGGGACGTGGCCGCTCCCATTTTAAAATTAATATAAAATAAAAACCAGTAAACCAAAAAGAGCTGCCGAAGAATTTAACGATTCCACGAACAGATTTACAGGAAGAAATTAAGCTTTTAAAATTGAATTAAATAGAAATTTGTTTATTGATAATCTTAGATACGACGGCAGCCAGGAGACGTTGTAAATAAACAGCCTTTTCGTTAATGGCAACGCCGACAACTGCAGCCTGTTGCCATGGAGACAGCCAATAACGCCGTTCCGCTCGAGTAGCTACCAATCTATCTGCTTGGAACCCGGTCGGGACTGCTCAATAATGGTCGCATCATTCCTCAGTCGAGTTCGGAAGTTTATGAATCTTCGAGACTTTGAAGAATTTCAGATTTAAATCGAGAATTCGATTTATCTTCATTGTGGAGCGGATTAACAGACGGCTCTGTGACGTGTTCGCACGGTCTTAATCAGAATACTCGAACAAGTTTCAATGGAGATTTTACATGCCAACGTTGCCTCTTTCTTTGAAAATCGCATGCAGAAGTGTCAGAGACTAGCGAACGTTGTTGGTTTTGTAATCTCGGGATACGTTCTGTGATGTGAGACCTTGCAATGTACGTACTATCGTCCATTGACGGCGATACTTTCTCCTAAATTTTCCCTGACGAAGCACCTCCATTGATGGGAATTTATTTATGATTTAAGCTCTCTCGAAAATGTTCCAAAAAATTGTATCGATCCATCGGGCGATCCTTCGTGCTTGATAGGTGGAACAAGAAGGGAAAACTAAAAATAAATATAAGAAAAAAAAAAGAGAAGGAGAAATATTTACTTCCTCCACAGAGTGGCCATTTTCTTGATGGATTGGAGGGAAAACGTCGCCTAGGTTCTCTGAATAGATCCAAATTAGTTCTGATGCCTAACAACAAAGATCCACACTCATTGTTGTTTGGAGTTGCCTGGAAGCATTAATAACGCCACGATGTCCCTTTTGTTCAGAACGCTGACAGAACTTTCCGCTGAGTGCTCCTCTCTTCAAAGGTAGCGAAACAAATGAGGCCACACGGGCAATCAGTTCTTTAATTTGGCTTCATTTTCATCAAGCATGTCATTAGCAGATGACCACCAGTCTGGTCTCTCGCTGGATGCTGAGCTGCATTCGAAAAATAACGGGCGAATGGCAAATTAAATTTTCGTACAAAATGCGATGAATTATGAACATTAGCCTCTGATGTTGTTAGAGGAGATAGAAATTGAATGATTTATATATATATAAAAAAAATAAAACAAACTTTAGCATCTGTTCACTGAGAGTGTGACACGATGGTGAATGAACCGATGCCTAGCCAATGCACTCTTAGATCTCCAGCATCTCTCCCTAGAAAGGTGCACGCACACACAGACACACACATGCACACTCTGTTGAAGAATATAAAGGCTAAACCTTCCCACATAATTCCAGTTCAATTTAAATTTGTCTGCTTTTCTAGAAACTTCGACGAGGGAACTCCGTTTGATTCCGTTCAAATCTGAAACCCTCAAGGAAACTGATAAAGTTGATTGTCAACTCTGAACTTTGAGACGCATTCAATATGTTCTTGGAGTTAAGACTCCTTTGGGAAATATCCTGATCTCGGACAAGGCTTTGAAATGACACAATTCTGAAGGTCCTGTCAGGTTTTGAACTCTTCAGCTCTGGTTCCAATCTGGCCGAAAGAAAATCAGACAGAAGCACTTTTCTCCCACTTTTAATCAAATTTCGTCGGAATAAATTTGACAATTTATAAGCAAGTTTGAGGAAAATTTAATCGGAAATGTTTTGAAGCAATTCGACATGACTCGATAATAAGGTGACATCGAGAAATTCTGAAAACTCTGCGTGGATAAATTCTTCCGGTGGGAAGTTTGAAATACTGAATTAGAATAGTCGTGTTGTACATATCAGGACATGTTTTGGACATCGTTTCTGCCAGATCCCTTGAGTGGTCGCAAATGTTTGACTACATTCCGGGGCTGTTTTCCGAAATTTCTGTTTTTCATATCAGGTGAGACTCACTCTTTTAATCTCTAATAATGAAAAAATAGACTAATATTCAACAATCTTTAGCACAGGCAGATCTAATGAGGCCTTGAGATGAACGAGACAATAAATGTTTGCATGCCAACAAATGTTTGTGTGCCAACAAACATCAACAAGCAATAATTCTTTTAAACTATACAGTTTCTGTTAAAACAAGTCTAATTCTTTCAAACATTTAGCTCTGAAATTCGGACACGTTTTGTTTCGAAATAGTCAAATACTACTACCGCAGTTCTCCTGTTCCAAGCCGTTGTTATAAAAATTTATCTCCAAAAGTCACGCGCGAAATGAATTAAAAGAGAAACTTGCATCTATTTGTCAGTACGGACAAAAACACATTCAGTCCATCGGAGCGGAGAACCAGGTGAATAAAGGTGAAAACTTCATCATGAGTATCACTTAAGATAAATTAAACTGTACAGCACAATATGAGCTTTAAGTCCAGGTGAATTTGTTTTTAAGTTCCACTGGAAACAATGAAACTGCAATGGTAGGTCCGACCGGACATCGCCGGTGTAGCTGGTGTTTGACAAGGCATTAAAATGGAGATTATATCTCCTTGCTAAGGTTATTTTCTATGCGAAACTTTGTCGTTTTTTCGTGCAACAGAAATTTTAGGACGACAATTTTCTTCGTAAATATTCGATGACATCATTAAATATCACCAAATTATGTTTAAGTAATAATGATTAATTATTAATTGAATTTATGGAGAAATTCAATGAATGAAAGAAAATGAAAAATGAAGTTTCTTTGGAATAATAAAGAAAAAAATTAAATTGCGATCAAATTCGCCTAAAGAAGTTCCGAATCCAATGCTTAAAAAGGCTTTGAGGAATGGCAAGAATTACTTTTTTGTTGGAGATTTTGATCTTCCATCTGATTAAAAACCAACAGCTCATACTTTCTCGATCCCACTTTTAAAGTTATTTTTTTCCGTTTCTTATTTTGTTTGTTAAGTTTTATTAAAGCATTTCATCATCAATCGTCAACAACAAACCCATCATCGTCATCGTCATCACTTTTGACCTGATTATAAATTATAACATTAATTTTTTTTAAGTAGAACAATAGCGTCAATGAACTGCTAATGTGAAGGATATTTTTACTCTTCGAAAGTTTGATTTTCGAGATGGATTTTTAGAGTTTTTGGTAACTGCAGAGTTGTTTTTAAATTTACATACCTTTCTTTTTCCTTTGTGTTACGACATTGCTTTGTGATGACTTTTATTGTGGTGATTTTACCGATGCATTTGATTGATTTAAGTTTTTATTTCGCTGTTTGGTCTGACGCCTCTTAAGTCGGCGTGCGGCAAATTACGAGGAATTGATGTCCTCCGCTACGTAAAGTGGCGAGTGATTCCATGAGTGACGATGTCTATTTATAAATAAATAAATTAAATATATGGCCATTAGTTAATAAAGACAATTAAATTTTACTTTATTTATGAATTTATTATTGGTAAATTATTATTAAAATAACGGAATACGTTTTCCCATTAATGGTTTTCTCATTAAGTCGGTGTTACCTTTTTCCACTTTGTGCATTACATTTTTAAATAAATAATTATTTTATCAAGCTTAACAAGTTTAAGTTAAGTTCAATATCTTCGGCCCGATAGCCCGTTGTAAAAATAACTCATCAAGGAAAGTAAGTGGCCACCTACCTGGGATTCCCGCTTTATGAATAAATAAACAATATATAAGCAACATAAACTCTTTGATGCACAAATTCAAATGTTTTTGGAAAAAGCTCATCTTATTTATCATTATACTTATAATCTTATTTGAACAACTTGACCGAAACTCGAAACTGTTCATTCACGGGGAAAAAAAGGAAACTCAGATTTGATCAGATTTAATAAGATCTTAGAAGATCCTGCGCACAGAAATAATTATAAAAGGATTAAAAATAATATTAATAACAACAATATTAGCTACATCAAAAATACAATGTAAACTCATTCAGTGCTTTAGGAATGTATTGTATTCATAGCAGAGCTTGGAAATATCTGAAAATGATTTACTTCTCGAGCAGCTTGATGTCCGCGTGTGCCTCTTATTATTCCGCTCAGAAGCCGAAAATGCGGAACAAATTCCTGATTTGAAGACAGGAGGACAAGCGAACAAAGAAGATGAACGAAAATTGATGTAACAGTGACAGGTCGTCGTACGGTTTGTCAGACAAGCTTCTATTTGAGGAGCGAATGATTTGGAGGAACGCCTCGCTAAGAGATTGACACAGATGGAGATCGTCATCATTTGTTTCAGCGCGAGATTTAATTAATTTCCAGGCCATTAATCTCACTCAAGTCGCTGGAAAGCAAGATGTCGTTTCGAATCGGAGATCTTTTCCAGATTTTCCATCGAGCTGTAAATTTGACTTCGCGTATCTGCCCGGCGTCCCGCGATTTAGAAGCGTGTCATTCTCGCGGGCGTTTGACGTCACGTCGGACTCTGACGAGCGTCATTCGACCGCAAAGTCGGCCAGAAATCCTTTCCTGTGCAGCTTGTTTTCATGGCAAATAACACGGTTATCAGGCTTTACGTTGAGGACGTGAACGAAGCCTTTTGATTTGTGACTTCGTGGGATCTTATGCGATGCCTGACACCTCCTCTGCACATTCATTCCGTCCGACACGTGTTCCGGGAACATTTCTCATTCAAATTACTTGTCTCTGATTATTGTTCGACTTTACGACCTCTAATCTCATTCGTGCTCGTCAGTGAAATAGTGTTCTTTGGACATCTTGTGGATGACGTTACACAGAAAATGGATCAGAGAAGTCCTTATGAATTCATCCCTCTCTCCCTCCGTCCATCCATTCCTTCCTACCTCCTGAATCCATCGAAAAGATCGGTTGCCAACTATAAATCCTGTAATGATATGGCCGATGAGCTGAAAGTTTAGTTATGCCATGATTGAAACCACTACCAGCAATAGTTTTAAGATCCGATAATCACTGGTGTGGCTGGTTATCGAACAGAAAAACCTTCTCTCTACGTTCGACAGGAGTCGACAGAAACAGGAAACGAGGAATCTCTCCACCTCGTAACAAAGGCGAGCTTTCACTGGAATTTCCAGAGGATATCGAAAAAGAAAGACCCATTGAGACTATTGCGTAATTTACTTCCATGGTGGAAGCCCTAGTTCACTCGGAGGTTGGGTTATAGGAACAAACCAAGTATCAATCAAAATCGTACTGATTGTATTTTCTCAGTTAATGCCTTCTAACATTAACAGCGTAACGTCCTACGGTGTGCAGTCGATTTTAGAAGAAACAGCTTTGGAGCGATATTGGGGGATGTCCAAGTACACACAGGGAATTCTGAATCCGCGCTTGTTATAATCCCAAGGCTTTCGGAGCGCAAATGTTTTTGCGAAATAATTGCTTATGAAATTCGTTTCAAGAAAATCATTTTTCCTGCTTTGATGCGAATGTTTTCTTAAAGCCAAATTAATGCAGACCTCGCTTCATTTAAATTACGTTAATTATTAACCAATGTTTAATGATCAATAACAATTTAATTGTATGCAGGGCCAAGAAAATAACTTATAAAAATAATATTTTAAATAATATTTCATGGTATTATTATTATTATTATTTTTATTACTTTGCCCCAACCCCCCAAAAAATAATAAAATGGCATAAAATAAGCTGCTAATGGATTCTTCTTTAATCCGGCCATTAAAATTGCTCTCATACCAAAATATCCGTTGCGTGGTCAGCACTGTAGAGATATGAGTTTGATTTCTCGTGGTCAAGATAAAAGTGGGCAGCATCTGGGATTTCCAAATGTTCTCCTCAGGAAGCTGAATTTGAAAAATTGGAGAAAGTTATTTTTCTCTTTCACTCCAGATAAGAATACGCCTCGTACCAGCGATTAATCTACACTAAGATTGAATGCCTAGGAGATTGCCGTGCGTACCATCAAAAATTTGTTTTCCGATCTCAAATATTTTCGCAAAATATATTCAAAAAATGAAAAAGAAGAAAATCTCTGAGATATCTGAGAGCGACGGAAAATGTATTCATTCGAAGCATAAATTGTTTTGTTTAGTCCTGAATTCAGGAATGAAACTCGATAAAAACCTTGTTCTGTTGACAACATTCAACGTCCACCAATTTACGACGAAAAAGAGGTTAAAAAAAAGACTCGAAAGGCTTTCGGTGAAACAGATTTGGATCTTTCGAAATTTTAAAAAGGATGAAAACATTGATGGAATGAAGCCTCAATTGACTGATTTCAATGGTGCAAGTTGTACTGAAACACTCACTGAAAGAGAACCATCTTAGAGATTTTAATTAACAGCAAGTGGAATCTTTTTCTTTAAATTTGTAAAAAAATGTTTCGAGGTAAGGAATGGACGAACTGCTACTGGGGAATAGTTACGATCCTCTATCGAATTTGTGGTTTCTCCATTTCTAAACAATTTAAGATTTTATTTCAAATTATTGATTTAGACCCAAAACCTTAAAAAGATTCATAAAGAAAACATTAAACAATTAAATTACTCATTAAGTAACTTAATTAAAGTTGTAAACAAGTCGAAAATGATAAATTGATCGTGTGAATCTCGCTTGCATCTAACAACGCCGAGCAGAATATTCACCACGTGGTTAAATGTACGACCGGTGATTTCAGTCCAGCACGCTAAGCTTTCCTTCCATGGTAAATTATTGGATCCGCCACTCTGCTCCGTAAAAAATCGCCGGTTTATCATTTCCAATGACTCCATGTGCTTGCATGGAAGGGTTGCACAGATTCGCTGGCAGTGCATTCTTTAATTCCACCCGCGTGAGCTGTCTCAGTGTTAAGGTCATCTCCCGTCGTGATTACGCCTAAGAAGCGCAATTGTCCGAGAAGGAATTAGTTTCTCTTGAATGTCACTGCCCGAGTGCATTGTCTGAGTACAATTAGGTCAGCTTTCTCATTCTGCGGATTATAAAGTACGAGATACAAAGTCCCCTAATATACAAAAATTAAAAAAAAATGATTTTCAAAGTTCAAATAAGAAAATAGAAAAATAGAAAAAAAAGGAGATTGAACTTAATTTGTAGCTCACGTTTTCTGCGTTGTCCCTTTGATCGGCAGGACCGTGTTTTGAAAGACCGTGGCGTGCCGAGGTGTAATCGCCTGACTGCTCCAACAGATCAATCACCTCCTTGTGATAAAGACGCTTAGCATTGGTTTGAATAATTTACGGTCCCCTTAGAACTTATATCCGTCAATCCACGCTCAATTGAACCTTGAGAAGTGGGAGCAGGAAATTTGATGTCCCGCGTTGGCTTTTTTTCCTAAGGAATGAATGTTTCATCCCCTCGCTTTTCCTGGAATTTGTCGGCGTTCGTGACGGATGGACGAACAGAAGTCGATCAACGTTTTTGATCGGAATGATCGGCTAAAATTTTAGAGCTTTTGTCTCCAGAAGCCTCACTGATCCAATATCGGTTGTGTTATTAACAACAGGAGCTCAATACAAAAAAAAAGAAGAGCGAAATTCATCAGACCACTAAATATTAGGAAAACAAATAAGCATGCGTCCACCTCATTGGAAAACCATAAGAAACTCATTGAAAATAGCCGAGAGAAGCAATTTGACATCTTGTCACTGGGGAAAAGACGCGTGTCCCGTCAGCATTTCCATCTTCTTGGCGAAAGTCCACACTCTTTGTGTCACTTAAGAAACTTGTCTGTGACCGTCGGAAAAATAAAAAGGAGGAGGTTTTTCTCCCTTGGAAAAATTCGCTAAGGAATTTGATGGATGCATTGAAATGTGCCTGAAATTTGACCTTTCACAGATCAATACGTCTGCACTTCAAATTCAACTCAAACACAACAAGTTAAACGACGTCAAGAACAACAAGAACATCAAGAACAGCAACGACGACAACAGAAGCAATCCCAACAGATTTAAGGAGATTATTTCAAATTTAATTAAAAATCATTTAGTTTAAAAAATATGCTACATAAAGACAAATCGTCTTCATCAATTATTATCTGTTCAAAACTTCAATTCCTTCCAGCCATTCTGCTCTCCTCCTCTGTTTCTTCCTCCCGACGCATCACGGCCAAACTCGGAACTTCGGAGATTCTCCACTGCAACATCAGCGACAGAATCCTGCAGGACTTTTCCTCCGAGCACATGCTGGAGTGGCGCAAGAGAAGCAGAGACCTTCCAATCTTCATCACCTTCAACGGTTATCCACCGCACGTTGATGAAGAGTACCAGGTTTTCTATTGATTTTAAAGTTCTTTTTTTTGATTTTTTGGACAAAATATAAACTCCATCGAATATCAAAGTATCAAAATATATATCTCACTATATCAGTTTTCGATTTAATTTCAAGATGCGGGAGCAGGAAATGTATCACCTTCACAGTAAATTATTTAACGATTCAATTCCGGGTCGAGCGATTTATGCCAGATTGTAAACTGAATTAAGGAAATTAACTTAAACTTAATTTAAACGATTAATCGAAATTCACTTCGATTATGTTGCAGGAAAAGTGAAATCAAAATTTTTCAGTTTTGATTTCATTCCAAGGATTGACCAAGGACTAACGATATTTTAACAAATTAAAAGAAACAAAAAACATCAACAAACTTTTTCGGCCATTTTTAACGACGGAGCAGAATTTCTCGGTTCAATTAACATTTTGAAATGTTATGCAATTCGATTCACTCAGTAGTACAAAAGGTCAAAGTTCGAAAGTCGTTCTCTTGAACCTCGGAGGTCGGGGGGTGACGTTAGCACATATTATACAGTTTTTAATGAAATTTCAAGTGCAATAATCTTTGGAATAATTTAAACAACACGTTTCCATGGAAACGAGTCTTTATAACTTCGTGAAATTCTGATATTCCAGGTATATAAATATAAATGACATTCCTACGTGAATAATGTTTTGAGGTGTCGTTCGATAAATTTTTTATCTTCAGAAACCAAAAGTATGCTTCGGCATGCAGAGCCTGTTAAATTGGACTTTTCCTGTTGTAAATAAATAATAATATTATTATTATTATTATTTGTAAACATTTAATTTTAAAAAATTGAATTTTTTTAATAATTATTACAAAAATCAATGAAATAGTATTAATAATATAAATTTATCAGAGGTATGTTATGATATTCAATGGTTACAAATCCTATTGGAAGGCGGTGGACATTTTCATAATTAAAAATCTAGTGACCATTAAATCTTAATAATAATATTAAATTATCTTTTATTTAATTCTAATTATATAATAATATTATTTGTTACCTTAGGGCAGGTTGCAATTGGTCGGCGTCTCTTCGTTGCTCCTGTCCAACATTCAAGTTGGTGACGAGGGTTGGTACAACTGCTTCGTAGTCTTCATCGAGAAGTCACATGCCGACGATGACGTCGTCGTCAACGGATCATGGACTTACTTGTCCCTCCAAGGTGGGTGGATGGACGGAAGAAATGTGGAAGTCGATTGATTGGTTGAACTGATTGATTGATTGATTAAATTAAATTGATTGAATCTATTTCGAGAGCCTAACTTTTAATCACTGGAACTAATCTGCAACTTAAGAATATAAACGATACCATGTAAATTATACAGATAGTATAATATTAGGAGTATAAATTGGGAATGCGATGTGTATGAAACAAGCTAGCTAGTACAATGCTGAATCATTCCAGGGACTCTTTAAATAAGTTAAATACTTTTTGTGATTTATAATAAAACTATAATAATTTCATTTGGCTTTGACATTTGTATTTGGAGCAATTCCATGACTTACTTAACTTATAATTTTAGTGGGATGTCATTGTGATTTAAGCAAATTTATCAGGTAAAGTGTTATATGGTTCACATGAAAGTAGGGGATAAAACCTATTTGGTTGGGTTGAAATTCATCCACGTTGTGTCGATGTTCCAGCTCCTCGTACATAAACATACTTTAGACATTTCGTCGAGAAATTATTTAAGAATAATCAATTTATTTTCAGAAACAACTTCAAAGCAACTAGTAATTCCATAAGCTTTGAAGAAAATTTTCATTCAAAGTTTTTTTTTTTAAAGAAAATATTTGCTCATCAGAAATCGTTATCAAGATTTTAATCCTGCAAAATTAGAGAAGCAATGAAAAGGAGTGAGTATGGCATTTGAAATGGCTTATTTCAGGCTCGTAAGGAAAATCCCAAGGTGGCATTTGCCATGAAACTGTTAGTTGGTGAAACTCACGAAAGTTCTGAAATTGTTTTCTTTATATTATCGAGAAAAGATTAAGAGAATTAAAATTACTTTTTCGATATACTCGGAAGTAACTTCAGCTTAAAAGCCGAATGCGTGACTCTGATAGTTTTATAAATTTTAATTTAATAATTTAATTCTGAACTATTAAATAATTTCTTTTGATGCGTGTAATTCAAAGAGCTATTTACAGAATAATGAAAGAAAATCAGATTGCAGAAAATAAAATAAAAATTCTAGATAATCTCCGACGATTATAAAGTCCAGATATTGTCGGCCATTGTGGTAACGACAGCACATTTCCTTACCCAGCGCTTAATCTTTGTAAAGATATCCTAGTATATCAGCAGCCTGTAATAATCTTTTGTTTGCTTTGGCAAAGAATTATAAGATGATCCACGTTCTGCAAACACTAAACAATTTTCAAAGCAGACGACAATCCAATCGGCGGCAAAATTATAGGCCAGTCCTGACTTTTCAATATTGGCGGTGATATCTCATAAGCTGCAAACTTTATTATTTCTATCCATGGCGATACAAACCCTGTACCCACATCCACCCCCGTTCCATAAAGAGCCACAATTTCCATATATGGAAATCGGTTTATGAGTGGCTTTGCGTTTTTATTTTAAATCTTTATCCTCGCTCAATTTGGAGGATTAGCTAATTGCCATAAAATGAAGCAACAAAAAGGTAAAGTTATTGCATTTAATTCAAATAATAAAAATTGTTTCGCATGAAGGGGGGTTTTTTTTTACGTCGAAATCATTTGGACCTTTTAAATGGTCTTTTCTTGCATAAAAACATTTAATTGCTTTCAAAGGAAAAACGAATAATTCGAATTTAATCTCTTAGGGGACTGTAAAACCCCAAAGTACATCAGGATTGGCAGCATAAATACTGCTCGCTTGCGACAATTAAGTCTTAGTATTTGACAACTTATTAATGTATTAATAACTCGATTTATTAATAGCACCTTTGTCCTAAGTCCTAAATGAGGCACAGAGATCATCCAATAAAGTTGATGCTTTGTTCAGAGAATGCTCTTCGAAATTAACTTTGTTTACGATTCTCATGGGCTTTGTTTAATCTTTGGGAAGCGGCGTTAACTTGGAATTTTTGGAAGGACGCAATAAAAGTATTAATTTATATATATATTAAAAAATAAGAAATAAAAAGAGGGTCAGCCCTTGAAGTGCTTTGAAAGTATGAAATAAAATTCTCTTGGCGTGGAGATGCAGAATTAAAATAACAGAACAAGCTACAAATCAAGAATTTGGTCATTCCAAGGTCAACGTACTTCATAAGTTATATTCAACGCTCCTTTTACGAGTTTTAAATTTAATTAACACGGAAATGTCTTGGAGATAGGCACCGTCGGCAGAGAAATTAATCCGATTTTGATATAAAATCCTTGAAATTCTCATCCAGGAAGGCTTCATTTTCTCCATTTCAACAATTCCGAGGACGGCAATTCGTCCTCATATAATCTTTTTTCTGGAGGTCTCAGAAATTTCCGAAAGGAATAATTTTAAAGAGGAAAAGCTGCTAAATGTGATGCCTTCTGTGTGCGAGACGTGAATGTTTTTGAGAATCAAAGATTTGCAACTTGGAGAAAGAAAGCGCTTCTTCATGTCGAACAAAGCTAATAAAAAGGCTAATAAATGAATACGGACCAGAGTAAGATTTCCTAAGTGTCAAATTCGGACGTCAACCTGGAAATTAACCTCGTCAACCTGGAGACGCGATTCGACTCGTGACTGACACCTTTTGTGACAGAATGTCTCTTTAATTTACTCCGAGATTTCGATTCTCAAAGGAAACTCAACAAAAGTGATGGTCCATTTCTTTGTGCGAAAATAGTTTTATTAATTTCTAATCAAACTATTTCTGGAAGTAAATTAATAAATGTTTAAGCTAAAATATTTCAAATTCAATTGAGAAAATTGTAATAAAAAAAAACAATTTAAATTATAATAATTTAAATAATATTAATTCAAAACAATATTCTTGGAAAAATCGCCAGACTACTCTAAAAAAAATCTGAACACGAACAGCAGAGATTGTCGGCGATGATGACTTAAAACATCACAAAGGAAGGACACTTGGATGGGACTGTGACATTGACTTCACGCATGATTAATTTGCGCCTAAAATCTGCATGATTAATGACGTCTCTCAACGCATTACTTGCGCCATTCATAGACGCCAAACCATCTTTTTCATTTCCTCATTAACCGGATAATAGTGTCCCAGAGGCAACAGATGCTCCGTGACATGGAAAACCATGACACGAGTTTTGACGTTGGATGATTTTTAAAGCTTGCTTTCGATGGAGTTGCATTGAATCGATTTGAAATAATTTTGATATTCTGAATCTAGTTTATGAGTACTAGTCAAAATTGTTTCCTCTGGTTTTAACCCATTAATGAGTCCGGTCCGACAGCAGGCAAGATCATATCAACGCTTGTCTCCAGGAGATGAAATCGTGAGCCATTAAGGTGGCGGAAGAAAAAGATTTAAACTTCTGCAAGCAATTCAAAGCAATTCCATTTAGTCTGATGGATGCCTGAGAAAATTTAAGATTTCTCAATTGGGCCGAAAACCTTCGTCGCTTTGAAAAGGCGATGTTAAAATTTTAAAGAAATTCTTCGCGACGAGCCAACAATTGCTAAAGAAAATGCAGTTCAAAAGAATCAAGGCTCGAGAACATAAAGTTTCATGAATTTATTTTTAAAAGATTCTCGAAGAAAACGTTTTTATTGAAATTCGAAACTCGAGCAGAAATTGAGGAGTGTTTCGGAAAAGATTTTTTTGCAATTATCGTCCTCGGCTGTCGAAGAATTAAATTTTCAAAAACAAAAGACAGAACCACTTTGAGAGATTTTATTCAGATATTAATCTGATAATAAGATTTGATAAGTTTCGAACGAGTGTTTTATCTTTTTATTGGTACTATTTAGTATTAAGCTTTTATGGTGGTTAAGGTGGTGGTGATAATGATGATGATGAGGGAGAAGACGATGATTAGGAGAGTTATGTTATGTTATGTTATGTCATATCATGTTACGTATTTATCAACAACAGAGAAATAAATAATGACTTAAAAATGTATTTCAAAACATTTAACAAATGCTATATGTATAAGCTATATGTATAAATTTATAAGAAAGCACATTTATTATTAATTATAAATGTCACCATGACAACTACCAATATAACACGGTCCATGACATTCGAATTGAGGATAAGTTGTTGTTGTTTGCTTGTTTTGCAATAATACTTATGCACCGTTTATGCTTTTCGTCTTGCATATTGTATGACCAGATGACATTTAATTAGTTAATAATAATAAAACAATAATAGTAATGATAATAATAATAATAATAATAATAATAATAATAATAATAATAATAATAATAATAATAGTAATGATAATAATAATAATAATAATAATAATAATAATAATAATAATAATAATAATAATAATAATAAAACAATAATAATAATAATAATAATAATAATAATAATAATAATAACATGAACCTAAACATATAACATTGTTTTTATTGTTGTTGTTGTTACGGGCCAGTAATAAAACAGTTCTTCTTGGCATGTGACTCACATCAGTTGTCTGAGACCACCCTCAGAGAATCCTACATCAGCGCTATCAGCATAGAAATAAAAATCACCTTTCCTAAGAAAAAAAACCTCAAATAAATAACAAATGAAAGGAGACTTATTTATGTTGGCAAAAAATCTCTCATTGTTTCGGTTTCAAAGGAATAATAATAATAATAATAATAATAATAATAATAATAATAATAACAATGATAATAATAATTATTATTATGCTTCTACTACTACTACTAATAATAATAATTTTTATGATAATAATATAATTATTATTATATTATAAACATCATCATCATCATAATGTCATCATGTTTGCAAAATAGCACTTTTAATATTCTTATCATTTTATAATAAAGTTATTATCTTCGCAAAACAACAGTTGTAACGTTATTATTATTAATAATATTATTCTTATTATATTAATGTTATTAATAGTATTATAATATTATTATTATTACTATTATTATTATTGCCATTTGTTTTTTATTTATATTTTTATTATTTCCCTTTTTCTCATTCACGACCGTGACTTAGAAATTAAAAAGTAAAAGAAACTTTGTTGTTACGGGTTGTCGGGTTGCCTACGAATCTCCAGAAACCTCCGTGACTTTTCGATCGAAACTTTCCACGAGTTCCACGTGCTCCCACATTTCGCCTGCATATTTTATGGCCCCAACGGCATGATGTACGACTTTTTAAGCGGCAAAAAGAGCTTAAGTGGACCTGGATATTAATTTCAAAGAGGTATATTCGTATCGCAAAAGTTGTTTCCACAACTTGCACGAATAACTTGTTGCTTTTTATTCATTTATTTATTTAATGACCTCGAAATGGCCCGGTAATTATTTACTAATTAATTATTATTGTTTTAATTATATATAATTATTTCAAATAAAGATCATTCTGGTTAAAAAATATATTTCCGAGGGAGAAATCTAGACTTCTATTTTCACTTGTCAGATTATTAATTACAAATTCATAGGGATGTCAACGATTATTGATCCAATGATTTATTTAATAAGAACATTTCACGTCAAGAAAAAAAAATCCCAGAAAATCGAAACCAATTCTAATAAAATACGTTAATTTGAACGCCCCATTAAAACGTCAACTTCGTGTTCCAAGTGCACTCCGTCATAATTCATAACCTCGCACCTGCTTGCATCCCAGACGTCAAAATGGAGTTCAGTGGAGCAAATGAATTGTTTTAAATGGAATTAGCGCTACAACAATGTCCCTTGAAGACCACCCAAGAGGATGTAACCCAATTACATGAGCCGCTACTCAGTGGAATCACCTATCAGCAGAAGGTGAAATGAATGCCTCCGGACAATTCAATTGTACTTTTCTTTAATTCCATCATCCTTTGCCGAAAATCATTTCAAATCAAATTTTTATTTTCATCGTTTGAAATCCTTGTTCAGTAGGTGTTGTTTCGATAATTAGTCATAACTATTTTATCACAATTTATTACAATTAACTATTTTATCACAATTTATTACAATTAACTATTTTATCACAATTTATTACAATTAACTATTTTATCACAATTTATTACAATTAACTATTTTATTACAATTTATTACCATTAAATCCTCGTAAAATATTTTCTTTTATTTCTCGGTGCTCGAAAGACTGAGATAGAAATCAAGGAGAATTA
Source organism: Hirudinaria manillensis (assembly GCA_034509925.1). Taxonomy (NCBI): domain Eukaryota; kingdom Metazoa; phylum Annelida; class Clitellata; order Hirudinida; family Hirudinidae; genus Hirudinaria; species Hirudinaria manillensis. The sequence goes on from CM067526.1 coordinate 11,310,949, forward strand.
ACGTGAAAATGAACAAATATATTTCTCCAGCATCGCCAAACAATCCGTGAATATTTGACTGCATCTGAACCGTCCAAGGGGTAATTGAGTGCAAAGTCATTTGTAGACATTCAAGCATAAGTCAATTATTTTAGCCAGTGGTGTGTGGTATGTAAAATTTAAAAGGAATATTACAATTAAAAATATATAATATTTAAATATTTGTAATATTTTTACATATATAATAGAATTTAATTCTGATTATTTGATTAAATATCCTTGAGAACGTGACGAACGTGACTTTATCGTGGACATTCGATTACGTGAGCGATTAATCATAATTATATTTAATTTTAATAAAATATTTTAACAAAATATCGTTGGTTCATTTGACAAAATGATAACATTTCACGGTCCTCAGCGCCAATCTGTTGGAAAAGCATTTGTTTTTTTTTTAATTTGAAATACTAGTATTAATTATTTGATCTTAATTTCAATTTTAAATATAAATTCGTTTTAAGATTATTTGATTCTTAATCTTTATGCGAATTTATGTTTTGTGATATTTAACAAATTAAATCGCTGAGTATTTCACTTTGAGCTTCAATAATGCGTCCAAGGAAGCAATAATCTTGTAAAACTCCTTGTTACATTATTAATAAATTCGATTTATCGTTGCAACAGACAGTAAAGTCCCAATCTCAACAGTTAATCAATATAAGTTTTTAAAATACAAGTCTCTTTTAAGTCAATCAATATTAAATTTATATTTTCGTGAATAATTAAGTACGTAATAAATTCTTAATAATCATGTCAGTTAGCTAAACTACCTTCATTGTACTATGCAGCTCATACTGTCCAAATTGTGGCCCATTGTTGGTAAATAAAGTTTAAAACAGTTTCACGACATTTCCTTCTATAAAATTATGTTTACGGCACTTCCTCTGCATTACCAAATTTATATCAGAAGCCTTTTTTTGTAATAAAAAGATCAAATGGTCACAAAGTTAAAACTTCGTGTCCAGTGATTTGCAAGGAGGATCATAGGAACGAGGACGCGAGGAAATATTTTTGCCTGAGAATCAAAGAACATCGCTTTGTCCATCTCGACCCAAACGCTTGACCTGGCCTGGAGTTTATTAATACCGACGTGAATCCAAGCGGGACCCCTGGTGTGCAATTACCTGGACCGTTTGATGCCCTGCTTTCCTATTCCGTTCCCTTCGTAGCAACTCTCCATAGCTCTATGGAGAAGACAGCTATTATCCAGACAGGATGCAATTCAATAAACAGTCGCTCAACAATAGTATCTCGTAGGCTCCAGTTAAAGTCTCCTTCTTGGCAATTTTTTACACCAAAGGCAGCGCATTTCTGGTGTCTTGTCGGCATAAAGTTTGACTTATGACTCTGGTTCGTGGTCCCCAACCATGCTTTCCAGGTGTTATGTCCTTTTAACTGCGCCAAAGTCAACGCCCCCAAACTTCTGTGCCCTTTAACAAGATTAGGTGCAAATTAAATATCCATGAGAACGATTTCCTTTTTGCTAAATATCAATGAATTTCGTGAGAATAATTCAAATGAAATCATTTTTATTTTTCCAATCGTCTATTATTCATTATTATCCGCCACCAAATTAGAAGAATTAATCTTAATTCTGCATGTGTTCTACAGCCGAAATCAAGTCTTAGTGATTCACGAAACAGGTCCCTCATCATCATTATCATCATCTTCTTTCTCTCCCTCACTTTGCTACCTACCAACGCCTCGTCCCAGAAACCATGCCACTGATTAAAAAACGCCACCACGATTTAAGCCGTCACTTACTTTAGGGGGATCTCCTGTTATAAAATATACTTCCTCAACCTAGGGGAATAAACTTCTAGCAGCTCCTATGGGAGATTTTCTTATAAGTCGATCATAAATTGTTAGTTTCAACTTTCATTACAATTTAAGATGTTGACGTTTTCTGAAATGCAATTTTTCTTGAAAGTAAAACGACATTTTGATGTAAGCCATGTTCCAATTTTCCATCGATTCCTCGGTGATGTTCGGGCGTCCGCTCCTAACCCGAGACGCCAGTAAACCGTGGCCAGCCGTAAATAAGATCGGTCAGTAAGAAATTCTTATTAAGCTGAAATTAATTCCAGTCCCAGTGTTTGTTAGGAGCAGAACTAAAGTTGTAAATTCAATTTGGCAACGTAAGTATGGTGTGTTTTAAGAAGAAACTTTGACCAACCAGAAAGGAGCCTTGTAAATCAACCGGGATTCAATGAGCTATTTTGCTCCACTACATTTTCCAATCAGAGGCTTTTTCCTCCCGAATTCAGCCATCTGAGAGTCTCATTCACCCGCCCAACGCGCAGACGTTTCGGATTTTTTGGAGACAAATATTGGACTCTGATGAGAATTACTTTTTCTGGAGTCGGTGTTCCTTTGTCGAGCGACATTTGGATGTACGATTCTCCGTTGTTCCTTTAATCTTTTTTCGATGAAATTGAAAAGAAAAAAAAAACCTCACTTGATTATTCAAGTCTTTCCGCTAGATTGAGATTGTTTTTATTCTTCTGATAATTACGAAATAAAATTATATCTTTCTAATTCAATAGATAAAATAAATGCGAACATTTCCCCCACCAATAATAATGCAAAAAATTTCCATAATATTCATAAAATCCTAAACAATATAAATGAAATTTAAATACTAAACAGCATAAATGTTTAATAATATAAATACTTAATATTAATAAATAACAAACAGTACGTTCAATTAACAATTCGAACACCAGGACTGGAGTCGCCACTCGGAGTTTCATTCAATTTTGATGAGGATTCGCATTCTATTGCTTCACGCAGATTTTATCTACGAAATAAAAACAGAACAATAACGGGCTCCTATTGTTATCGATGGTGGTTATTCACTTTAAATGGAAGATCAGATTGCTTCCGAAACTCCACGCTCGGACAGTCGGCATGGACAAAATTCAATTAACTAGTAAAATCGCGTAAATCCAATTACTTTGCTTGTCCTTTTCATGTCGACAAAAGGAACTTGTGGAACGTTTTCCAACTTCAAACATTTATTTTCCTGCTTACAGAAGCTCCATCGTTATCAAGCCCATCCACAAGGGTGGCTGAAACCGGTAATCCATCTTTATCCCCTAGTATGAAAGATGATAAAATCTTCAGGCGTTGCTTTGGAACGTGAAATTACATGAAAATAAGGAGTTACTTGATCGAATGACATGGAATCATTAACATTCACTACTTTAATAGATGCTGTCAATAAAAATTCAGGCAGGGAAAAAGGATAATGACGGTTATTAAGAAAACCGTGTTTTGCAAATGACTCTGTGTCTGAGCGAAGCCATCATATTGTCCTGATGGAGATTGTCCGTGGAGGCAAAACGCCGAAGATGCCCTGAAAATCTGCTAAAAGAGGCAAAGTATGACGAATCTTCGTATCACGTCGCGAGGCGTTGGAAGCTAATTTGAGAAATCCATCGTCTTCATAGCTTTCCTGGCACTTTTATAAGTCCCTACGACGAAAAGCGCACCTTCCGAATAATTAAAATTCCCGCTCTTTCCGAGCAGACGACAGAGCGACGTAGGTTATTATTTTCCACGGCTCATTTGCCTCTCAACAGATTAATCACGTGATGGCCAACTGACTTATGTCATAAATTTTCAGAGTTCCCGGTCATTTTTCAGCGCAGTCAGAACACTTTCGTAGGATGGTCGGGGAAATGGAACCAGTCAAAGACTAATTTTTGAGATGCTTCTCCCTCTTGCAGACGTTTTCAGTCGTAAAGTTGAACCCAATCCCCATCGTGGCTCTTGTCAAAAGCCATTTTACGATCCATTTTATCGATTGAAATTAATTTCTTTTGTTTTTTTATTTTCTCTGAAATATCTCCAAAATGCATGGCCTATGACTTAAGACTTGTGCGATTCATTTGCGAAGAACACAAACGAACTCCAGCGGCTTTAAATGTAAAAACGCTAATTTTAAACGACCTCTTCAGTACGTGGCCTTGCAAATGAAAATTCAACACTGAAGTGCCAGACAAAGTGCTGGTAACAAGGCTCAGAACGAGAGACGTGGATCGATCCTTTAGTGAAGTCTACGAGGAATGAAATCCTACATGCAATGACATTCAGTTCCACTTCTTCGCTCGTCCTTCAACCATCCGCGACTCCGGCTTTCCAATGGAAACGTCGATTTCAGGGTCGGAACGATGCGTGATGGGTTTCCTCAATTCGCCTCTGTTTACAACGTCATAAACAAATCATCGTCGTAGCCATGGCAACACGCTTTTTGGTGTTAAGTCGATGTTATGGTCTTTTTTTTATTTATTTTTTTTTAATATCAGCTTGTTTGAATTTACCGTTTACATTAGAAACCACATCATTTCATACTTTATTTTAAATTCTATTTCATGTTCTTTTAAAATATTGAAACGAATTAAAAAATAAACCGTTTGTTAGAAATCCTAATCCAGGCTCTCAAATGCACAGTCATTCCCCGGAGATAATAGGCGTCTCGGATCCTGAAAATTGATGCCTTCGTCTCGCAGTTATGGCGAAAAGATTCGAGAATAGTTCCAGTTAATCGGAAAAATAAATTAACTACTTACAGTTATAATAACTTTAAGCTAAAACTCTTGTAGATGTTTTTTATAGGAGACCGTCTAAAAATCGATATTAAGTATCGATGCCAGGCATATTGAATTATTAAAAATTGTTCTACGGTAGTATTTGTGATGCCATGTCATGATGCTCGTTAATATTGATAATGATGAGGCTGGTTCAAAGATTTCTATGCAATCTTACAAACATGGCGGGAGAACATAAAAAAAAATTTAAGTTAAGGCTTAAAAGCTCAAAACAAAAGGTTAAATTGTGTAATATTTGCTAAATTTTTGAAAGAAATTGGCTCTCAAAATTCTCAGGGCTTAATTTGGGCTTTGTTTGGTTCTTCTGGGTGTTGAAATTCGAGCAGCCAATGAGATCAGAGCATTTTTTCTTCCATTAAACCACAGTTACCGAAGATTGTCAATAATAGTTGGTTATCAATAAATAAATGAATTTCAAAACTTTAGTTACTTCGATATTTAAAAAAATTATTTGTTATTCATTGCAATCACTCGTTAAGTTACAGAGTTAGTCATTTGTAAAAAGTATCTTGTTACCGTTACTCGTTTCTAAAACGATAGCGAAGTAAGTAATTTTCGTTACAAGTAACGACTTACTTCTTCCTTGTCCATCACTGGAATCAAGTTTGATAAGGCGCCCTTTGCCTTCTGAATTTCGAATGCCGGTCAAGAAACTTCAATCATCAAAGTCGAGTCAGCTTCGCAACAATTTGTGAAAAATATTTGCACTATAAAATTTTAATAAGCCTAGAAAGATGGCACTCCCATCGCTCATATTTGCACCAAATTCATTCTGACTTGCGAGCGGAAGCTGAGCAAGACTTTTTGGTCGTTTCCTGTTTTCGTGGTTTCAGGGAAGAAACTCTCTCCTGGTTTCACGTGTTGTTGAGTAGCTTCGCATTCCAATGGAGTAATAAAGTCTTCTTTCTAAAGACAAACGTCTTTCTTTATTTCAATCCATGTTCAATCTGTTGCATTCCAATCGGATTGATAACATTCCAACTGACAAATCGAAATCAATATTTTTCTTTGCTTTACAACGAAAGGTAACAAACCTTGGAGAAAGTTAAGAGATGCGAGCGTCGAAGGTTCCAAAGTTGCTCTGAGAGTCTCGGAATTTTCGGACTTGAAGGATGAAAAATGTGAGTTGGGAGCCAGCGATGCCAAAAGATACTGGAGAGGGGTTAATAGAAAATATAAAGTAACAAACTCGTGGGAATGACAAGCTCCACCGTTATTTTTTTTTGTTTTGTTTTTTAGAGTCCGTTTGTGTATTTCCTCTTCTATAAATTCACATTTGGCCGGTATAATTCGATCAATAATATTCATGAATCAACCGGTGTTTATTCTAAATTATTAATATATTATTAATATATATTACATTATTATTATTATTATTATCACATAAAGGCACGGGCGAACCCCTCGCCTAACACAAATTACTTAAGTAAACAAAAAGCAAAACCCTCTACATATCAAACAAACAATAAAACAACCAGTCACATCAAATATTTACAATCCCCAAAAAAATCATCCAATAACATTTTGAAGATGTCCAGGTTTGGAGCACCGACAACCGACCGAGGAAGATCATTCCACTCTTGGACAACTCTATTGCTGAAAAAAAACTTCCTCAAATCCCTGTGAGCAATGTTTGTTGATAGTTTCCAATCATGGCCCCTCGTTCTCTCCTCTGGGCAAAACATAAGCCTAGGGCATAGGAATTCTGGTGCAGTTCCTCTGATGATATTGAACATCAATATCAAATCAGCCCTTTTTCGTCTGTACACCAGGGAGGGCAGTTTCAAAATTTTTAATTTTTAATTTTTAATTTTTAATGTATTATTACAAAACTAGCATTATTATATTATATCATATTCTATAATAACAATATTGTTAAGTTTTTTTAGCAATATTTTTAGCATTCTATTTCCAGAATTTATTAAGCCCTGTTTAAAAATATATGAAGGATACATTATCGATGATTAATAACTTTTTGTTTAAAAATAAATATAAAATAGGATTATTGAAATTAAACTTTTAGAGTTTCCAAATCCATAACAACCTCGAATTGAAAAATTTTCGAAATAAATGTTAACGCCACTCTCAAATCTAATCGTCGGCTCCAGCGGCAGCAGCGAAGGACGCCAGTGTCGCCAGTGTCGCCATCGTCATCGCCGACGTCGTTAACTTCACACTAGAGTCTTCTCCATTACCACGTGGAGAGCGGAAAACACATCCCACAATGAAACTTTAATGAAAGGAGACGACTTATGGTAGGTAATTAAAGAATTAATTATGTACGAGGCGCTCCTGATGACGATCATTTTTCCATTGATAACATCGACGTTCCAGCGTCCTTCCATCTTGTCGCATCGCGCGCACTGCTGTGACGTATATCCGATCTGTTGAAGGGGCGCCCGTTCTGATGATTTGTTAATTTTAAAAGTGGAAGTAGTTTTTCAAAACAAGACCCTCAGATATACACTTAAGTCAACTCAATCTAAGTCAAATCTTAATCCAAAACCTTAAATTTAAATATGGCGTGACAATTCAACAAATGATTATTTGTTAAGATGAATTATTTGTACAACTTAATAGTCCATAAAGGATGTGTACACTTACGTATTGTTGACAATTTACCATCTGCAATCGCTTGAACTTACTTCACCGCCAACCTAAGTTCTAAAAATTGAGGAAAACTTTTCAGATGACTGACATTTCGTTTTGTAAAAAAAAATATTCCCATTTCTAATTTCGCCCCGAGCGATAAAAGGGGTGGCGCGACGAAATGTCCTTAAAATTGCAGTCGACATCATTTGGTAGAGGAATTTTCGACGATTGCTATTGATTTCCTGGTATTAAATTCCACCCACCACCACTTTCAATTCAAATTTGAAAACAACTCCCGCCATTTCCAAGGAGAATCATTCCAAATTGAAGCTCGTAAAGAAATAATTCAACTTCTGGTCTTGTTTCAAGACCCATAAAATCGCATTCATGTTGAGGCAACAACGGACCGACAAGCGATTTGCTGGGTTGAATGTCTGGTAGATATGTTATTAGTATTTCTGTTATAAATTATTGTCGTTAATATTACTATTATTATTATAAGATGTTAATAATATATTAGTTTTCAACAATTTGGTCTAATACATCATAAAAGTAATAAAAATTAAAACGATCGTTAATATTTGTTATTATGGTTATTATTATTATTATTAAAAATTTTTGAATATTTAATAATAGTTATTACAATTATATATTATATATTATTATTATTAATAAAAATAACTTGAATTAAATCTTGTCATTAATTTCATTATTTAGAAAATAAGTTATTAAATAAATTAATTGAGCAAAATATGAAATATTTTTCGTTGGCCCGAAATTTAAGGATTACATTTTTCTTTGAGGCCAACAAATCTTCAAAAATGGGGTTGAATTGAATTAAATATTTAAATTAATGCCATGAATATTAATGATTGTTTATAAAGCTAGCTATCATTATTATCATTATGGCTATGTATACTAATTGAGGTTACAGATCCACAATTTAGTTTATTTTAAGTTCGATCGAATTTTGTTTTCATCATTTATTTGTCAATCATTATCATGACTCCCTCGTTTGAAGGTGGCTTTTTCTCCGAAAAATGTCCATCCATAATTCTTAATTAAAGCCCAAATAAAGTTGAGTCGATAAAAGACCAATGAACTTGTAACGATGAACTTGCTAATCATAAACGCTACTTCTTCCTGAAAAAAAAACACAGGAAACCACTCCAGCAATTCCGTGCCTGTCATTCGCCTCCTTCTCACCACTTCGGTTGTGGTCGCCTCCGATGGAAAAGTCATTCCACTGGAAACCCGTGGAAATGGAAGTTACGCATGTCCTGGAGGCCCCTTCCAATGGCATCCAGGTGTTAAGAATTGCAATTATGGAACTAAATGAGGATTTAGCTCCTGCAGTTCCAAATGTTCACTGTTTTATGGACGACCCTGTACTCACAATCTCAATAACAGTAAAAAACGCTTTCTTGAATTTTGATAATGTCTGTAAATGGAATTCATTATCTCGTAGCTCTTGTGTTGCAGCAAAACAAACAAATTAAGTAAATTTAAACGTAAGTAAACAAATTACAAGATCTTAGTCTGACTTTTGTGAATTTGGAAACAACAATAAACACGACAAATATCGAAATAAATAAATAAATAAAACGAAGAAATTCCTTTGAGGATGGATTTAGAATTTAAAATTTACAACGTCAACCACATTCCGGTCCCGCATTCCAGATCCGCGACGGATTCGCACGACGTGGTTGGAAAGCATTTGAAACGAGCTGCTACTTTGGCTTCCTCAGCGACTCGGCTTCGAAATCTCCTTGGAAATAATCTGTTTAACTGAAATTCCATTAGATTCCGCACCGTCAACACATTGGGTGGCGTCCATGATATGATGTCCTCGTTCAACCCGGACTCCATTAGCTTTTCAAATCCGTTCGCATACTTTTTTTAAAACCATTTTTTAAATGTTGATTATTTGAGTAATAAAATAAATGATATTTATTTAATATAATTATAAATGAAATTATAAAAAGCACTAGTTATTAATGAACGATTATTACTGGTACTATTAAATTACTATTTAAAGACAAAACTAGTACAAGAAATATGACTAAAAAGATTGCATATTTGATTTGGGCCAGTAATTGGAAATTTTAAAATCAGTTCTTAGATATAAATACATCCATCTGCACATACAATATCAACACATCCACCTACACATATAACAACAACACATGCAGCAACACATACAATAAAGCATCCATCTACATATCCGGTCAGGAAAGCAGGAACAAGTCAGCGCTCGAAATAAAAATGCTCATAATCTTCTCATGTGCCACAAACATTTTGATTAATATGAGAATAAATATAAATATAATGCGATAATATAATATAATAAATATAGTATACTATTATAATTTACGAATTGCTTAAACCACCAAGGAATGATTTGAATCAATTTTCAAGATACCGTCAAGATATTGAGCATCAAATATGTCAGTTCATGATTAATATTTCATGCTATGTCTTTATTTTAAGAAGAATTTTTTTTTTAAATGTTTAAAAATAAATTCAAATAATAAACACGTTCATCGCTTAATTGGAATTATAAATTGTTACCTTCAAAAATAAAAAAAACCACATTCCCTAACGTGGAACAACTCACCTGGATTAAGTCCACCTGTCCAAACATTAAGGTGGGTCGGCATCCAATTCCCGTTTAATATCGCTTGAGAAATGCGAGAACGGCTCCGGGCCGGCAATGGTTTATGGTTTCACGACGGCCGTCCCTTTCCCGTTCTTTCGCTTAGGATTTGCTTTCCAAAAGCATTTACATTTATGCAGCTACTTTTGTTTCATTTTGGACTGGAATTTTTTTTTATTGCTTGCGAAGACATTCGAAGAGATTTTCAACTCCTTGTAGCCTTGATATCAAGACTTTAAATTGTTTGTAATCAAAAGTAAAATGAATTGAGATACAGTAAATGAATTATTTGCTTAAAAATGTAATTATTAATATCTTAATATAATAATTATTATTATTAGTAGTAGTATTATATAGTCAATCATTAAAATTATTTTTGTTTTTATTTATATATGTTCAAAACTTTAAAAATACACGATGCTCATTTAGCATTCTCTTTAATCCATTTTTAATGACATGATAAATCGTAATATCGTTTCTTATAATTAATTTATAATAATATTTACGTTAATATTACTTTATATTACACTTATAATTTTACGTACAAGACATTTGCAGTTCAAAATAAATGATTTATTGATTTAATTTTCAATAAAATATTTATTTCGCACGAGTTCTAACGAAGTCCATTGCTTTGCAGTTTGTCAGCTCTTGGCAAACGCGGTGTTTTGCATTATTTCTTAATAAAATTGGCCAATTATAATCTTTTAATATTTATATTAATTTAAATAATAAAATCTTTAACGAATAACAGGTGCTACTTATATCGTAATGACGTAATTACAAATATTATCATAATATTTTAATTGCATCATCAATAATTTCCTGCCTCTGCTCACTGCAATGGCTCCGAAGATATCGCCAGAGGGCATCTATAGCATATTTTATTTTGGCAATCATTTTATTTTGGCATATACTTTTATGTAAAATGTTTTTTTATTATCGTAATATAAATCGATATTTTGAAATTAACTGATATATTTCCATTTTTATTGGTCTTGTGATATTTTAAAATCGAAAGTAAATGACAAATCCTATGTTGCTGTCATGATGATCAATGGAATGACGAAAGTCGTTTATATTAATTTTAGATTTAACATTTAATACAACATTATTTTTTTTTAAGTTTTAATTTGTCAAAATACTTTTAAATGTTAAAGATCCTCATGAAAATAATCTTGGATCTACTTTAAACGGTTCAAACTCACGATCGAGAAAATTTCGTAATCAAACTTGACTTAAACAAACATAAAAAAAAATATATTTTTTCCGAAATAAAAAGAAAAGAAATAAAATTCAACAAATACATTCAACGATTCTCATATTAGTCATCGGATTATGTTGAGAACCCACAAGAAAGAAGCCAATTTTCCTGATTGTATCCAAGACTTGGGGCGATTTCCATAGTGGAATTTGATGGAGGAGATTGGAAGGGATAAAAACCGCTGCCATAGGATGGATGTAACAGCCTCTGGTCGACTGGAACCCCGTTCCATTTTAGCACCTGGAAAACTACAGGGAGCCGTGACTTGAAAGAATTAGGACCCGCCGATCTCGTAGCTGATTTAAACTCTTCTGTGGCCTTTTGCATCCTTGTTTATGGAAGGGAAGGAGACAAAAAGTCTCTGCTAATGACATGTTATTAACTTCAATGCTGTGTTTTTTTGGTTTTGTTTTTCGTTTGCTTTTTTTTTTAGCGCAAGCAAAGAATGGTAAATCAAAATGTTTTTTTGCTCGAAATTGTCGGTCGACCATTGTTTTAAAAGCAAGTGTGTGATGGTCGCAATAGATATTTCGCTAAATACAACAATCGCGTATTTAAATATTATTGAATTTGTATTAGAAATCCAATATAAATCCCTTGCCAGATGATGTAAGTCAGTATAATTCTTCGACCGACGCCTTCCATCCGTTGCATTTACAGGTCGATGTGTCCGTGTTTCTAAACACCGAGACATTGCTTCTATTCTGAGACATAAAATATAATAATAATAATAATAATAATAATAATAATAATAATAATAATAATAATAATAATAATAATAATAATAATAATAATAATAATAATAATAATAATAATAATAATAATAACAATAATAATAATAATAACAATAATAATAATAACAATAATAATAAGTAAATATTAAATATTTTATACCTCCATCTCCGTGCGTTCGATTATAATTTGCAGAAGTAAATGTCCATCTTAACGTTCGACCATCAAATTGACAAGAAAGTGTACAAGTGCCCCGTAGTAATGAATGCTTCATTGGTCCTTTTTAATGTCCCGAATCTGATGAACCCCCGTTGGCTTCTTTTAAATTGTCTTCTTCAATCTGAAATGTCGGCAAATGATAGCAACTGAATTTTGGTCAACCCAAACGCAATTAACAAAGAATTAGTTAATTTAATAATAGCTAGCTGAAATGTCTTTAATTTTATCAGAGCTAGCGGAATAATTCCTTTGAAATAAGATGTCTTCGGGCAAATGATGATTCGAAAGTAATGCTCCCCGTCCGGATTTTACTATTCTCTCGGAGTACTTTCAACTCGGGTCTGAAGCGTAGATTTCAATCTGAACATCAATTAACCTTTCTTCTTTCAAGGATCCTAATGTCCAAATTTATGTTCGCTCAGTGGAGTCTCTCTTATCGATTGAACTGGATCATAAAATTTTTTAACAATCTGGGCTGTCGTTGTTATTGTTGGTCTAAAGGCTATGGTGAATAATGGGACATTTGCCGTCGTCGTAATTGTTGATGTAATATTTGCAATCGCTCGCAGTCTGGTTGTAGTTGTAGTAGCGCTTGGGTCGCACTATGGGTGGCGTAAAGGATGGGTAGGGTAAGGGTTAGGTGAGGTGAGTTTGGGTGGGGTAAGGGTTGGATGAGTCGCCAAAGACTATCTCTTCACGAACTTTACGGCTGCTTGTCTGAGGATGTTTATGACGAAGATTACTCTGGAATTAAACTGCAAAGCATGCGTACTTGATGACATGTTTTTGACAATTTTTTTTTAGAAATAATTTTTTTATAAAACCGTTTTTATGGTTTTGAGAGACTTTAATTATCTGCTGGAAAATTTGAAAAAATGGTTTTAAAACTTTAATATTATTTAAATTAAATAAAATTAAAACCCTTGTTATTAAAGTAATTAAAAGTTTCTCTTGATTGCAGTTGATTTGGATTGAGAATTATTTTAAAAACCTTATTGCATCATAATAAGTCAAAAAAAATCTCGAATGAAAGTTGTATCAAGTCGCAAATTGTCGGGAAAGCACCACAAACGAAATCGACTGAAAATCATTTCTGTTGTTGACATTGTTGATGGTGTTGCTATTGTTGCTATCACTTCATTGTTGCTACTGTTGCTTATTTGATTCCAAAAGAATCTTCATCAACTGGAACAACAAGGAAGCGTTGTGTTGCGCGTGATTCTGAAAGCCCCAAACAAGCATCCAGTGGAGGTAATTTAGAACAACATGCCACGAGGCTCCTAATCGACTTGAATTATCAAAATGCCGTGATAAGTGCTCCTAGAAGCTCTGTCATTCCAGAGTTGTACATAAGCAACCTGGAGAATCGTCAACGCCTGGCAATAAAGTTTCACCTCCGTTCCACCCATCAGCTTCAGACCCGAGCATGAGCGATGATTGCGATTAACACGAACCATATTTTACACCTGAATTTATTCTAAGAAAAAAATTTCAGATTATTATATATTCACGTACATTTATTTCATGCGCACTTTCTTGTGTTGCGCTGGTGGCAACTTAAACTTTATCGTCGGTAATAATAACGATGGTAATAATAATAATAATAATAATTTTATGACAATAATAATAATAATAAGAGTAAATAACATCACTTGTGGGATTTTCTTTCTTCAAAAAAAGTTTAATATTTCAGAGGGCACACAAAAAACAAATGTTGAATAGTTTTTTTTTCAAAATGTTATAACAACAGGGTTTTATATTTTATTTTATTTTATTTTATTTATTTGCAGATTATTTTGCTGGTTTAAATTGAAAAATAACTTTAATGTCGCCAAAAAAAAATCGTTGAAGCTGTCAAACGTTGATTCTTAAGCAAACATGACCGAACCTGCCAATAGTTCGGGCACGAAGGACCAAACTTTCCGCGTTTAAATTCGGTTGGAAGTTCCAAATGCTAAGCTAATCAGTTAACTAATTTTTGCGAGCGTAGATTCGTAGTGATTATAAGATAATGAAGCAAATATTTGGACATTCTTAGCTATCAGTCGCTTACCTGCTTTTTAGTTGGCTCTCTTTAATCGGTTAACTTCTTATCAGCCAGATTAGCTACTTTCTAAATATCCTGCCCATGATTGTTTTCCGCGTGGGAAAAGTTACTGTTCTCGATTGAACCTTCCTGTTATGAACAGCAAAATGTTTTTGACAGAACGATGTTTCAACACTGACAAAAATAAGGTTTGGAAGACTATTTTTGTCATCCTATCTCCGGGATTACCGTCCGTCCATCCTTTCGTCAAATGGTTCGATATTTCAGCGTTTAAAGTTTATATCGGATTTTTCTTTAAATTCTAAATTTTCCCAGAAATGACTACATTTGATCGAATTAATCCAAAAGCGGGGTTTAATTAAAAATTCTCGAAAATTGTTTCAACTTTTGATGCGTAAAGGAAAAATGAATCAATTATAATGTTTTTGTTATTTTTGGAACATTTCCATACTTATTCATTCGATAAAATAACTTCATTTTTAAATTTCAAAATTTTATTTATTTTCCTGAATGTTTCGCAAACATGTTTTTGAGGCTTTGGAAATTAAAGATTGATTTCCTGCTGTTTATAAACGTTATTGTTTGAAAATTCCATTTAATCGAAATTCGGCGTTTTTATTAAAGACAATTAATTTGTTTTCAATAAAAAAAAACTGAATTGTTTTTAAAAATTGTGACTCATAATCAGTTGTTTTATGATTAAGTATCGCTACAAGATAATGATATAACATAACATAACCAGATGACATTCGTCAAAGATTTGAAAAGCAGAAAATTTACTATAAAAAAAAATGGAGTTAATATGAAAGAATTCTTCGTGGAACGTTTTTTCCCGTAAATTGCTCTTTAGCCCACAACCAGATTTCTGGAAACAATCCATTTTGTTCTCCAACACTCCGGATTCTTTCATCCGTCACTCTTCCAGTCATCGATCATGGACAGAGATGAATTTTTAAAAACCTCGGCAGTTGAAGCCGAAAATTCAATGAATGTGTTCCACTCCTGTACAGTGATCGATCTACACTCACTTGACCCCAGATGAATGAAACAACCCAATTTCATGGAACCAAAAGCAAACTAGAATCTTCTCGGGCAAACCTTTCTCCCTGGGGTGCGTCGATTAATCGCGCGTTAATCGCGCGGTTGAAGCTTGGTTGGGTTATCGTAAATCCAATGGATTAATATTTCATAACGAGGATTGAACCGTGGGTCGAGTTTCGGATAATTCGAGCGCCGATTCGGGCAAAGTTCAAAGGTTCCCGAGACATTCGTCACCTGAAGACCTGTTAAACTGGAGTAAGAAAGATTAATGGGCACCATTGTCATCTGCCTTTGGAAAAAAATTACTCTCGAACTTGATAGGCCGAGAGCGTCTCCATGCAATTCGTTTCCATCTGATGTCCTATGCCGATGTTCCAAGAAAGCTTTGATATCTGCTTGCAATGATTAATGATAAACCGACTGTAATCACCTTCGGGCCAAAGGGATCCCCCCAGCGCGAAATGGAATTTAAATTTAAAATGAGTATTTATATTACGCATTTATTTCGTCGGTGGCCGCGAAAGTTTTTTTCTATGAAATCGAGACATGGTTATGAAAGTCGGTCCTTCCAGCTCATTCAAGGTCTTTTTTCCAGCTCCGGCTGAAGAAATGTCTTGGATTCAAAAGATTGTCATTTGCTTTCATTTGGTTCTCAGTTGTCGGCCATTTTTTTTATTGAAGTAAAAATTCAGAATTTTTGACGATCCATTGCTCAACGTGGATGGTTGTTGCAATGGCTGAATTCTTTTGCACTTGTCAACTTGCACTTTACCTTTTTGGTGGACTTTAAAACGTTTGTTCATTCATCTCAGGTTAATTATTTTTTTTTTGAATTAAATCATTGTTTAAGTCGATGAAATATTCCTTGCATTTCACCAGCAGAAAAGTCAGAAATAAGTATTTAAATAGTAAACTCTTTATATCCTCTTGAATTTGATGGCCTAATATGAAAAAATTAATTTAGCTGATAATGGGTTTTGCAAACTATTTATAAGAATAATAATAATAATAATAATATTTAATATATAATATATATTATTAATATTAAATTTTTAAATTAATTATATTACATTATATTATATTAATAATATTAATAATTTTTATTACAATAATATGTATTTCTATTTAAAATTATTATTATTAATACTATTAGTATCATGTAATTAGTGACAACATATTTTTATTTAACAATTAATCCATCATTAGCTTACTTATAGTGTAAAGCAGTATAATAACTTGCAATTCAATGAATGCATGTTTGAAAATCCTTTTTGATGAATTTCATTCAAGTTCTGTGCACATTCCGGAAACGTAGCGAGTTTTAATCCATGAGGGTCTTTCTTTCTCCTCGGGAGAGGTGGATGTTTGATGAACAAATTTCATGGAAAAGGTCTAAATCCTTCGCGGATTCTCACTCCATCATACCTGCACTCCTCTTCAAAAGAAGCTTTCATGAAATCAAGGAAATTGGGGATGATTTCGGCCAATTCTCGATTGTGACGTCAGGCAGCTTCGGGAAATTGTTTTCAGATGATTTTAAAAATTCCTTTTTATTCTGCATTTTAAGACGCAACTTTAAAATGCAAAGGAGATTAGTGGCTTAACAGTAACTGAGGTGTTACTGTTGAAAACTAATCAGAAATCCTGCAAGTAGTCTGCAAAGTTGACGAACATGTTGAGCGCTTTGCGGGCAGAGATTCGACGTCCTCGTAAGATAACGAAGCAAATATTTGGACACAAAAGTGTAAATTTACGTGGGATGGTGTCCATTGTGTTCCGCAAGGAAATTGAAGCTGGAATTGTAAGAAAGGCGGAAAAACCAGCACTCCTTTGCGCTTTGATCCGTCGTTTGTCAAGCGTTGTGATCCAATTATGTGGCGACATTAGGAGTGGATCCGAGTTGATCTTTAGCTTCCGTGTCCTCATTACCAATCTGCCCGGATGAGTTCGTAGCTTCGGTCTCCATTCATTTTCTGGGCTGCCTGGAAAATCTTCCATTGGACACTGGTGCGTTGACATTCATTGCAGATTCGTTTGTTTTTGTTATAAAATGTAAAAGTTGCTTGTCGTCACTGAGCTCCATTGGTTCTTCAATAATTCTTCACATTAAATTCGAGTTGGATTTTCGAGTGGAAATTCAGTGATTTTCCTGGCGTATTAAAAAACGAAGCGGTTGGATAAATCTCATTAAATTGTCGTTGCAGGGTGGAAGGTAAAGTTGCTTAAGTGAAATGAATTACATGTTGTCGTTTTAAGTTCTCTTTATATTCGAATAGAAATTATATTTTTATTTAAAAGAATAAATATTATATTCATTCCTTAATGAATAATCAACTGCAATTAATAATATGATAACTAACTTAAGGTTTGTATTACTCTTGAATTTTTAATGAATGGATTTAATTTATTAATAAAGCAATTTAAAAACAAAATGCTGAAAATGTTCTATAAAATTATTATCGCAAATTCTATGACAAAAGTGACAATTTCGTGACGCGAGGCATTCATTGTTAAGTATAAAAATGTGAATTCAACCATTATTGATGAATGAACCAATCAAATTTTTCCGTTCATCTGGCCATTCACTCAATTAACATCTCCGAATATCCGTTATTTTTGGTAATTTAAAAAAAAAATAGCCAAATAGTCCGGCTGCTAAACGTAAGAACGGCAACATTGAAGTATTTATTTAGATTTTCGAAACAAATGGACTTACAAATTTCAAAGAAGTCTTTTTTTCCGTCTTTGAAATTGGCAAAGGACACGAATTTCAAGGCAAAATCCATATAAGCGCATTTTAAAAAGGCATTTTTAAAGCAATAAGCTTAAGTTTAAAACGCAAACAAAATACTAAATTAAACGAAATTTTCCATGAAACTTTAATTAATTTATTTATTTTTAAAATTTCTTTTTATTTGAAAGTGAATTTTAAGATATTTCGATTTGAATTCTGAAGAAGAAACTTATGCTTCTTTTCTCAATCGAATGAAACATGGAGAAGTGACAGGCAAAAGCCGAGTCACAGGCACAAGTTTTATCGGTTTACTGTGGACGTCCAGAGTTAGGAGATAGGACCATGGCGGGAATTAGTTAGGGTAGGTATAAATTATATCTGGTTCGAGCCTGGCTAAGGTTATGTTAGGGTCAGGGCTGAATATCCGACTAAAGACTTGAATCGAAAGTTTAAATGTCCTATCCGAGATGTCGTGGATTTTCTAAGAGTGAATGACCTCTAAATTTTTTCTTGCTATTTATAATCTTTTCAATTTATGTACCTATTTTCTATGAGTTATTTTTAATTAAAAAGCAGAATTAATTGAATATTTGTCACTTAATAGCATTAATATTCTGCTCTTGTTAATGCCCGGATTAGAAGCAATGATGATGGAAACAGTAGCGTGGTTGGAATTACTCGGAACAGTGATCCAAGGATGATGGATTAACTCCACTCCCATCCATCTGCAGCCTTCCGAGTTTCCTGGAGAAGTTTTCCAAGCTTACTTCCCTCTATTGTGCCTCTAAATCTCTTCGATTGGACGAGTTTTATGAGTATTGAATATTTATTCCAAGATTAATAATATCTTTCTCTGAAGAATCTTCTTAATTTAGTTTTCTTTTTTTTTTTTATAAATATTTTGAAATTAAAGAAAGCCCCATTTGCAGAACATTAAAATATTTCTGATTTTTTTGGACAAAATTCCATAGATTGTTTTCCCAATTTCCGTCACTTTACCCGGCATTACTGGCGGCATTTTTGGGGTTGCAACAAGAACAAAGGTTTCTCTCTTCCACTGTTTATTCGATCTCTCGTACGCTTTTTATTATTCTCCTTCCATTCCAGTTATTGCAACATGGCGTCAGTGTTTCCAGTTCTTTTATCTTTCATACCCTCCAGGCGCCCATCCATCCGTCCTGTCGTGTAGTTTATTTGAAGCAGCGACACTGATTCAATTCGCTCCTTCCAACTTCTTTTGCCGTTTCCAGAAGCATCCATCACGTGGCGTTCTTCTCCTGCTATTCAAACATCAACCGATCGCTTCTGAGGAGAGTTTTCAAATAGTTGGCCGCCATTCATCATTCGTTAGCGTCCAAACAAGATGTCTGAATCGATCAACATTGATTTCTATTATGATTCCGTCTTTGAAACTATTTTTAACACTCCATTTCCTATCGTCATCTTCTTGCAAAGAATTTCATTTTTTTAAAGGGTTTTCCGTCCAAAAGGTAATTATCGAAATCTTTGGCGATGTTTATTATATTAGAAGTTAATTCTTATCTTATTACGAATACATTTTTTATTTCAATTAATCAAAATTATTATTATTATTAGTATTATTATTATTATTATTATTATTATTAATATTGTTGTTGTTGTTATTATGCACTAGTTACGACCAACAATCTTAGGTTAACCATCTAAGTGCTCAGTATCTCCAAGACATGAGTGGAATCCACTTTCGTTGTTGTTGCGATAACCTGTATTTCCTTCATTTGGGTATCGCAAGAAACCCGTGTTAATACCCCGATGGAGATACGAAGCCTCGGTATTCATGACTTTAGCGGCCAGGTCATCAGAGGTCATGCCGATGTGTACATCACAGGCCCGGATTAAATTCTGGGGGAAGATAACTTAAGGACCAATGAAAGAGAAGGATTTGCAATTGTTTCTTCAAGTTATTTTCTTGAATTAATTAACTTTACGAGATATGATTTACTGTAATAATTTCACTCTGTCATAATGTAGTCTTAAACTTTCTAGGTTTTTATTTCATTAAAGTTTTTAAGTCACTTTAATTTCTTTTAATTTATTAATGTTATCGTTAACTATAAAATCATTATTGAATGATGTTGATTATATAATAAGCAATGATCAATTGATCAGTGCAGAAAGCAATAGTTCCTGTTTATTTTAAATTTATATCTTACAGCTTACCAAAGATGAATTCCTGAAATTATGCCAGAATTTATCGATGGATTCAGTTCCAACAACCAATTTCCAGGCATAATTTGTAACGCTGTGACTCATTTGTTATCTCATCGAACGTTTTTCTTGTCTTTTTGTGTTCTTGATACGAATATCTGGAAAATACATCTTTATTGATTAGCAACGACTAGGATTCTTGAAGAGAGATAAGAAAATTGATGGTCGTATAAATATGATATCCTTGCCTTTACTGTTTTCTAAGCTGTGGCAAGACGCATTTATCGGTCGTAATCGTCCACTCCGTCTTCTATTATCTTCAAAGCAGTGCTTTGTTTCATTCAGAATCAATGAAGTGCTTCTGGACAAAAAGCTGCCGATGATGGTAATTTTAGGCAACCATTTTATAGACTAAACAATTTAGTCCAGCACATTTTGCGATTTAGTAACGATTTGAAAAACAATAATAAATAAATAAATAAAACTCTAAAGGAATCATTGTCTAAAAACGAAATTGTTTGGATAGAAGCACGAATCGGAAGCTATAAATCGATGTTTGAAAGCATTTTTCACAAGATTCCCTTAACAAAAGGCTCAGGTTTTTAGGGGTCCTAAAGCCGGCTTTTGTAAATTTTAAACTTTTTAAGTATTTAAAAGTAGGGATGGGTGGCTTTATTCCATTAAATTGCATTATCCATTTATATTATCCAGCCGAAAAGGCTGTAAATCGAAGTCATCACTTCTTCTAGCAGGAGGAAATTCGTTAATAATTAACCATTGTCATAACTAAGTTAGATATATTAATAATAATCGTAGTATATTATCTTTATCGAAATATAATACGATATTATCTTCAAGTTCTTAAATCTCCTTGCGAAATCTCTGACATTCTCCATATTGATCGTACGACGAAAGCATTTACGCGGGAAAAGGATGCAAAGTCCGAAGCCCATAATTAACTCCAGTTTAAATGTAATTCCAATCAATCACTGGGAAATGTCAGAAAAAAATTTCCAATTATTTCTGAAATAACGAACGACAATTCATCAAATGCTTGCATTAAGTTATCGGTGGTTCTCGTTCGAACCCTTGATTCGTGATTCCTATTCATTTTGGATAAATAAATTACATATATTAGATGTAAATTTTAACGACGTAAGCTGTAAATTATTATAAAATTATTTATAAAACTAACAATTCATAAATTATTGTAAATCATTAGTGAAAGTTTTCTTTCACAAATTATTATTTGATTGATTGCAGTTCGTCTGTAATTTATTTCGTTTGCAATTACAGATGAAGATTTAAAAACCACAACTAAAAAACATTTGAAAATTAATAAACAACAGATAAATAATTGATATTGTATTAACAAATAATCGATGTTATAATATCAAGTAAGCGATGCTGTAATATCACGTAATCGATGCGTTAATAGTAAATAACAACGACGGAGCCTAGTCCTTGACATGCACGGCCACATTCCTTTGGAATGAAAAATGTTACGCCTTGGAAAGGTTTCTCTTAAGATTCCAGACGTCCACAACCGTGGAATGCTTCCATTTATAGCCAGAATTTTATCAGATCGGATACATTCTACGATAATCATTTTTAACGCAAGAGTTTAAAGCCTCAATTTTTTTCCTTTTTAAAGTTCTGCATTTGTAGAATGCGTTTCTTTTTTGACCCTTTCTAAGTCACATGAATATTTCAATAAACGATGTTTTTCACATTTATCTCACGTCTCTGAACTTGAATGATATCAATTATTGAGTGAATTTGCTTATATTCTCCTGCAGTACCACCGACTTTAATCAGGTCGTCTCCGAGTTTTGTGACCGGAAGAGTTGGAGAAACCTTGGAGCTGCATTGCGAGGCCTCGGGCGCACCACAGCCGATCATAAGTTGGCATAAAAACGGAAAAGAACTTGCAACGGTCCCCTTGATAAGCATCCATCACGACGACAACAACCACAACAACCGCCTAGATAACCACCTGGAACACTCCGTACTCCACCGAACGACCATACTCCAGCACCGACCTCCGAGCCGAGGGCCATCAATCAGAAGCCCCGTTCGGAGACAAACGCGGACCATCTGGAGCAATTCAGTCGGCGCGGAGGTTCCCAGCTCCGAGATCAGGAGAATGATTATGTACGACTACAATCTTCAGATACCCAACCTCGAGAAAAATGATTCTGGTCTCTACTCCTGCACCCTCACAAACGCTGCCGGCCACGCCCAGCACATGATAAGACTCATCGTCGAGGGTTAGTTAGCACGCCTTCTGGTCCTCTTACAAATGATTTGAAATAAGTTTGTTTTGTTTCTTCCTCTATTTTAATTAATGATTTATTATTTATTTATTGATATATCAGAACATCGTTATTACAATGTGATTGTTTATTTTGTGAATATTTTGCCATGCATTTATTCATGCATGTTTACAATTTGGTGATATAAATATATACTGACTGTCGATTTGATTTCAAGAATTAACGAATAAATTGCATTTAAAGTTGAATTATTTCTGTGCATCATTAAATATTTTTCAAAATCATTATTTCGAACACGCTTCAAGTCGTCCAATTTTAAAGAATGTCATGGAGATCAGCATTTTGATCAGTTTTATGTCTTTGACGAGACTTTTATGAACAGATAAATTTATTAAATACATGAAGGATAATCATTAGTAAATAAATATGAATGACTAAATATAGTCTTAATTTATTTTTTTTAATTGGAATAATTTGCAAAGTTTTATTTTATTCGCTAGGGGTTTTGCGATTTTTTTCCCCACTTATTCTAGCGAATATATTAGAAATAAATTTTTCATTCCAGATTCGAACTGGACTTACTCAGGTAAAACAATCAAAATTTATTTGATCATGAAATTCAATTTAAGTCGCTTCAATATTAATTTACATTCTAAAAGCATTAAAAGCATTAAGTCTATAAATAGCATAAAATTAAATTAAACCAAGCTCAAACGGATCGACTAAGTGCAGACGTCATTAAGTATTACTCTCCAGGAAGTGCTTACATAACAGTTCCTCCAATCAACCAAACTTCGATGGAAGGGACCAGAGTGAAACTATCGTGTCATGCCGAGGGAAGTCCAAACACAATCGTTTACAATTGGTACAAGGACAATACCAGTGTCCAGTCTCTGCCGTCATTAATGTCCAGGTGATGCAAACAATGATATGAGAATATCCTTTATTTAAGAAAAAGATTGATTAAAAAAACATTTTTTATAATTATCATAGGATTTTAGATGGACATTTTATATTTCAAATTTAAAAATTGAAATAAAAGGTGAGCTACATGGTGTCCTTAGAATGAACGCATTTTTCATTTGTCAAATTGCAAAGAAAGTCGGGATTTAAAAGAAGTCTCTATTATTCAGATAAATAAATAAAAATAATTCCCATTGTCATTATGTTACCTCCTCGCTTTCCTCAATTTCAATTTGGTCTTAAGATAAATAATAATAATTTAGTTGTTTATTTATTTTCTAATAATTAAAATTTTACAAATTCAAATCGGCTCAAATAAATTTTTTTAACTACATAGTTCCGTGCTATGGTCATTAACGTTCATCAAATGAGGACAGAATGATTTTACAAGTGTTAAATTTAAGCCAAGGAAGTTGCCCGCTTGATTTAAAACCCAAAAAGGACTCTGGAACTCCTTCAAAACTCCTGACCATCGCTTGCCCAAGCTTTGAATTAATGATAATAAAACTAAGTTTTTCTTATTAAATTCAGTTAAAAATATTAACTTCAACGAGGAACCACAGCACATGTTAGACGCATTATAATAATAGTAATAATAATATATCATTTATATTTCGCCATGAGCTACAGGGGCATTTTGTTATGGGCCTTTCAATTATTGATATCAAAGAATTAAAAACGCTCATAAATTTAAGATAAAAAAAGAATTGGCTATTACCAAACAATTTTATAAAATTATTTTTATTTAAACATTTCCTTAACTCATCCATCCATCCATCCATCCATCCATCCATCCATCCATCCATCCATCTATCCGTCTATCTATCCATCCATCGTTCCATCCATCCATTTATCTTGCTTAAAGAAAAATATAAGAATTATAGTTCAAAGGAAAAGGTTTTTAATTCATTCACCAGAAATGGACTTTCTGCTGATGCCTTGTTGACGTCTGAAATTTCTGTTTTCCGATACGATTCAAGGCATAACTGTTTAAACATTAAGGTACGGTTTAGGTATAGTTTATTTAAAATCATTTATTAATATTTAACGAAAGTTGAAAAAACATAATTGCTATAAAATCCCTTAATTAATTTGATGACCTTAAGAATGCCCTGAGAAACGTAGGACTCCCTGGGAATATTTCATTTCAGTTAATTAAAGTCAAAATAATAGAAATTTAAATTACACCTTTATGTAATCACACTATGTGCTCAAAAGCATTAATCATCAAATCAGATAAGTACTCAGGATGTAAGTAGTTATTTCAGAAGATCAAATAATCAAGTAATCTAAAATATGTTGCAGTTTAGAGCCAGTACTTTACTCGCTATGATAAGGAGGAGCCATTAACACAGCACTTAAAAAGACATCATTTAAAAAAGATTAATAATATACTATACTATAATATAATATAATATAATATAATATAATATAATATAATATAATATAATATAATATAATATAATATAATATAATATAATATAATATAATATAATATAATATAATATAATATAATATAATATAATATAATATAATATAATATTATATAATATAATATAATATAATATAATATAATATAATATAATATAATATAATATAATATAATATAATATAATATAATATAATATAATATAATATAATATAATATAATATAATATAATATAATATAATATAATATAATAATATAATATAATATAATATAATAAATATAATATTATGGTATAATAACATAATATTAATATAACAATTAATGGAAATAGCAATATTGAATAAAAATCGGCTTCAAATAGAAGACATTAATGAATGCATGACTAAGTGAAAATAATATTTCATCGTAAATATCAACCAAACCGAGATGTCTATTTGTGAACTGACGCCATCTTTCATGTTCTCTTTCTTGTAAATTTACCAACTTTTCGCGTTAATTATTTTTATTTTGCATTTAAAAATCGATAAATGCACTGGCTGTCAGCATAAACTCAACATCAATAAATGGATCTGTGCTTAATTAACCAATTATTATCATTGGGTTATCTAATAGTTTATAAATAAATTAGGAGTTAATAATAAAAAATAATTTATTAATAATAATAAATTAATGTATTGGTAACTGACACAATTAGTTAACTTTGCTTTTTCTAAGATTCTGTCGATGCTAATCAGTAATTTGACAAAATGACAATGAGTTAAAGAATTTCACGTCAATTGTATTTATTTCCAAAAACTACATCTTTTAGAGTGTAAATATGATTTATTATATTATTATTACTATTATTATATTTATTTATATTTATTCTATACACAAACATTCAAGCAATTCAACGACAATTCACTTAGTCGGCAATAATGCATTTCCTATTTTCAATTCAACAACGAATGACATCCATTCAATGTCCATCTTATGCCACCTGGATTAACGTGAAGAGATTATTATTATTATTATTATTATTATTATTATTATTATTATTATTATTATTATTATTATTATTATCATTATTATCATTATCATTATCATTATCATTATCATTAACATTATCATTATCATTATCATTATCGTTAGCATTATCTTTATCATTATCATTATCATTATCATTATTATTATTATTATTATTATTATTATTATTATTATTATTATTATTATTATTATTATTATTATTATTATTATTATTCTCCTTATACTTCTTCCTGCTTCCATTCCATCCTTTCATCCAAACTTCTTCACCTCCGTGAAAGGGGGGAAGACCAGGGAGCAACCGGTTTTGAATCCCATCGGCGCGTGATGCTCCAGACGACCGGGGGAGAATAAACCGCGTCCAGTCTTGGCACGTGATTGTTCGGTTGAATGAAGATTTGCCCGTTCAAGAGAATGTCTAAGTTGCACGTCTGGTTCACGAGTTCCCGTGATTTGTCATCTTCTGTCAATGAAAGATCATAGTTGCTGTTCTATCCGATCGCCTAGTTGAGATTATTCTGCTTTTAACACGTTTTCGTGTCTTTTGCATTTATTGTTCATAATCATTCGATTCACTGTTTCTTTCCTGAAAGCTTTTAATATATTTTTTCGGAGAGAGCTTTTTCGTTTATTTTTTTTTTTTTTTGGTTTTGAAGTGGATAGTCGCCATTTTGTTGATGAACTGCGTTCCAGAGAGAGCTGAAAGTAAATGATGAGCTTCAGACTTATTGCTTTTTTTTTTATAATTTATATTCTTAAATTCAGCTGAATGAGCAAACAAATATTTCGACAAACAGCGAGGACGAAAAGAAATTTTATTTAACTTTGTAGGATTCCAGCAGGAGAATACGTCATGCATTTTCAAATTAATTTTAAAGGCTAATTTTTTCCAACCGTGGAGCAAGCAAACTTGTCCTTCGGAAATATTTTTCGAGAAGCTTTGTCTCGAATTTCAAGCAATTAGAAGCATCTCAAAGTGGCACTGAAATATTGATTGCCGTTCTGCAAGTCATCAACGTCAGCGGGCTTTTCTTTCTTTCTTTCTCCATCCGTCCGTCCATCTATCTATCCATGCACCCATCAATCAGTTTTTTGTCGTCCATCTATCCATCCATCCATTACGTCTTTCATTCGTCCTTCCACTAAGATCTCCATCTGTCCATCATTGCTTGGACCCAGTTCCCTGCATAATCGTTTGGCGATCCTGAATGTTCTTTCGTTCCACCTTCTCTCAGAAAATTGCTGGTTGACGCATATTTGGACAGTTGGCACTTTAATACTTTGGAAATTCTTATCATTTCGATGTGAAATGAGATTTGGAAAAGCAAATGCACTGATGTAATTGTGAAAATTCCAAGGGATCGATATCTAGAATTTCCTTCTAAATAATAATAATAATAATAATAACAATCAACATCATCAAAACCATAATCGTAGTAATTATAATAACATATTAATTAACTAATAAATTAATATTTACTAATTAATTACACAAACCTAACAATATCTGAACCCGATCAGATCAGGACTCTACGCTGACGGGAGCCTCGTGATCAAATCCCTGTTGAAAGAGGACATGGGTTGGTACCGGTGCAAGACATTCAACGGTGTCGGACAGCCGGCAGAAGCAACGGCCTTTCTCAACGTCACCTGTGAGCTGGAAATTATAATTATAATTATGCTCAATTATTCATATTTCATTTAATTACGATGAATTGAGTTTATTTTCAACTGGTGGAACGTTTTCGTGCTCTCAAAAATAGTTTGGCTGCTCAGGTTAATTATAATTAATAATAATAATAATAATAAATTATTATTAGTATTATTTAATTATATTATATTATAATATTATTAATTAATTGTTAATAATAAATTATTATTATTATTATTATTATTATTATTAACTTATCATCAAAGGGCCTCCAAGAAAGCTTAGAATGTAAAATTTAAAAACAGTTCCGGAAGCAGTCGAAAATATTTCCATTTCCAAGAAAAATCTTGAAAATTATTTAAAATTATTTGTTCAAAAATTAAAAAAAATTAATTATAATATTTATAATAATTTATCCATTTATTTAATTATTAAAATATTAAATAGCGAATATAATTAACGAGACAATGGACATTTCAATGAACGTTTTAGCAAGTATTTCAACTCAAAGAATTTAAATTTTGAATTAAAAGTGGTTAAAAATATAATAATTTATTTAATTATATTTTTAAAAAAAGAATAAACGTTATTTAATATTTAAAAACAGCTAAAATGCTAAATTTTAAGTGAAAAAAAAGTATTTCAAACCAACGTAGACAAAAGATGAAGAATTTACAAGAAGGATGTCTTGTAATTCTGAAAGTCAAATGACAAACGATTTTCGAGTCGTCCCCTTTTGTTTAAAATTGGAAAAGGCACGGTCCATGACAATTCATTTCCACAAAACATCGCGGAAGTTGTGAATGCAAGCCATTTCCAGATGATTCATTGGCGAACTAAGATGGAGTAACGTCCGCAGACCTAAGAAAAAAAATTATTAATTAAAAATTACTTGCCTTAAGAAATTAACTTTTGCTGTTAATACTGTCTTCGAGTTAATAATTATTTTAATTATTATTTTCAACACCTTTTTTATCAAGTTCAGCTTACTTGCAATTATATTTTCAATATTTGACTTCAAAACCAAAGGCTTTAAGGAGCTTAAAGCTTCTCCATACACAAATAAATGTGTGGCAGAACATAAATGAACAGTGGTTCATTCAAACATCGCAGGCAGTAATTATTGGATATTGTCAATGCAGTACGTAATTTTCAATTAGGTCAGGTCACGAGTCAAAGGAAAGCAGGTCAAGATTCAATGAAATCGGGTCGAGAGATACTCCAACGTTTTCTTAGACGTGGCCTCAAATCGTGTTGGGTTCGGTCACCTTTGAGAATGCCAGTAGTTTGAAATATTATTCGCGGATAATGTTCGCCATCGATCACGTGCTTTCAAGTCACGTGGTTCGAGAATAATGCTGAGTGGGAATCGTCATCAATTTTACAGCCGCAGAAATCATTTTTCCTTTCCCTATAGATATTATTGCCATTCGAGTTGTTATTGTCTTGCTATAGGTTGTTAACATTCTTATTATTATTATTCTTCTTCTTCTTATTATTATTATTACTATTATTATTAGTAGTATTACTGTTATTGCCCTTTTTAATGGTTTCTTTTCAACCAACAAGCCGCTTGCTCCAGGATTTTCCACTGGGAATTTTCAGTTCATTACATCCAGTTGCGTGCTTCTTGCGAAGAAACGACCTTGAAGAGAATTTGGGAGGCTTCAATTTATATTTATCATCAATTAACATAAATTATTCGCTTTTCCGAAAGTCTTGAAGTCCAATTGTAGGCTTGAGGTACCATTGTAGTCGTCAGCTCATCTCAGAGTTTCGTTCATTTGCTTCTTTTACTAGAAAGATAAAAATAAAGTAGAATACATGATTTCTCTAAGAACAATTGAAAAAAAAAGTTAAACCATTTTTGTGGGCAGGATGACGGCGGAGATTTATACCTGCCTTTCAAAATTATATTTTGCATCTTGCCAGGAGCAATATTCGCTTAATTAAATATTCGTTCAAAATACCAATGCCACTCACGAACTCTTTGTTGCGTTGAAGTATGGAGCCCTTCAAAATACCTTTTGTAATATTAATCAGTCGATCTTCAAGCCGAATAAACTGGGTCAGATACTTGACCTCATATCGGCACCTCACAGGAAAAGGTCACTGATATATGAAGGTCAACTGTTGGTGGTCCATTTACGGCTTTCAAACTTGGAGAACGGTTTTGCTTTTAGAAGCTTAGTTCGTTCATTAAAGATTTCATTGGGCGAATGATTGTTTGATGGATCGATGGATGAGTGCATTTGAATCTTTCCAATCCGATCGTTCTGCTGGAAATCCTTCAAAGAGATTTGTCAGCACTTAATTTTTTTTTTAAACCGGTTTTGCGTTAATCGCTTTGCAATTTATTCTGATCAACTATGCCACGACGGTACTTGATAACGCTATAAATGATGAAATTCAAGGATACATTTTAGAGAAACAAAATATTCAATCTTAAAAAAATCAAGCGAAATATTTTTTAACGAATTTATTCCTGTCCTGAATGTCCTGCCAATGAATTACAGTGAAACATTCGCTTCTCCGTCTGTGTTGGACTTGAATGAGGCACGTAAATACGTTCTCAACGGAACGAATATCACCTCCGCACCGGATGACCTTGAGAATTTTCAGCCTTGATGTCAAGATCCGAGAAAGATTGAATCTAATCCTGATAGTGTTTCTTAAGCCTTCACCTTCATCCATTGACGTGTTTCCTTGTTTTACAGGAAATTAACTGCGATTCTGCTTTTCCCGACGCGTTTTTCTCAATTTTTTTTTCTTATTTTCTCTGAAAATGTGAATTTCCAAAGTTCTTGGAAAATTAATTATATTACAATTTGTTAATCACTCAGTGGAGCTTTTCTCAGTTTTTGAGCATATCCATAGAAAAATCTTTTTAAATTGTTTAAAAGTACGAAAATTTTTTTCTTAATAATTTAATTTTTAAATCCATTTGGTCGGGCAGTTTGAATACGCCATGCGTTGCCATGGTAACACGAGAAACTTCCGTCCTGACGAATTGATTAAGAAACTGCAAACTTTTCCGGGATTCCCCGAATTTTAACTTATTAAGCTGGCCAAGGAAAATATTTTACGTTTTTAAATTTTAATAAAATTTAAATCATGTTTTTCCACTGTTTATATTTAAATTTATATTTTTTTTGTTTGTCAATAAAAATGATTTCACAGAAGAAAATTTTAAATAAAATATTAAAATTAAATGAAATATTTGAATGTTTGACTTTCAGACCAGATACTTTCTTGAATTTAAGAATTTATTAACGTAATGTATTGGACACTTACGAACTTTTTCACACAAATTGTAATGTCGGAGATTAAAAGGAATGACTTGATCAATTATAAATTATTTATAAATCGATTTTAAATTTTCCAAATAAATACTAATTATAATTCGAAATGTTTATTATTACTATTATTATTATTATTATTTATTAATATTATTAATTATATAGATAATGTAAATATTATATTATAATATTATTTATATCTTTGCAACCCTAATGAGTCTAATTCTACAGTCTGAAGGCCTTCTGAATGCAGAGTCAGGATTTCGAAATAAATTTATGACTAAAAGTTTCTCTGATTTGGATTACATCTCGGAGATAAATTTAAATTTGAAAATCAATATTCAAGAAACAATAACATCGCCAGATGGCCCTGATGCATGGAACTAATTGCACTTCGTTGCTTTTAGTTTCACTCTTTTTTTTCAGGGTCACTAATGGATTTGCCGCTTTAAAGATCGCCAAACATTCCCTTGCACATTCGTCCGTCCATCCATCCATCCATCCATCCATCCATCCATCCATCCATCCATCCATCCATCCATCCATCCATCCATCCATCCATCCATCCATCCATCCATCCATCCATCCATCCATCCATCCATCCATCCATCCATCCATCCATCCATCCATCCATCCATCCATCCATCCATCCATCCATCCATCCATCCATCCATCCATCCATCCATCCATCCATCCATCCATCCATCCATCCATCCATCCATCCATCCATCCATCCATCCATCCATCCATCCATCCATCCATCCATCCATCCATCCATCCATCCATCCATCCATCCATCCATCCATCCATCCATCCATCCATCCATCCATCCATCCATCCATCCATCCATGTTGTGCTTGTACATCAAATATACTTGAAATCATTCAAGCAAGTTAAAAACTCAGCAACTTAACATTTGTCAGCATAAAAAACAATTTTGGCGAGAAATTTGAAGTTCCAAATTTGGCCAATTATTTATTTTTTTGTAATTTATAAAAAAAAAATTCAATTTAAATTCATCCCTGATTTCTACGTTTAAGAGATGAAAATTCCAATCAATTTGTTGAGTTATTAATCAAATTAGGAATTAATTAGATGTATTAAAAAATTATAATTAATATGATTGAGTTATTTACTGAAATGGCTGCTGGGAACCTTAAATATGATGCCTTGTTTGGCTCCATGTTTCTGTTTGCATATGTATATAATTGCTTGTATATGCCTATATATATGTGAATGTATATGTTTGTGTGTGCTCGTATATGCGCGTATATGAAGGTGCTTCATTCCTTTCAAATCCTTCCATTATGTTCTGATCCTGGAAGTTACTGGGTCCGTGGATTGGAAAGATCCCTGGCCTTTTCATGGCAGGACACTCACCTTCTACGCATTTCCATATTTACGATCCGCTTCAGGTGTCATTTTTTGCTAAACTTACATCAGCCAATTCTTGCTTCAAACCAGATCAAATTAATCGAGCGGAATGTCAGAATGACATGGACTAGGAATATATAGAAATATGTACATATTTATTTTTAAAAAGAAAAGAGCATTTACTGAGAGTTTCCAAAAAGTTGAAACGAAAGTAATTTTTAATCCATTTAATGACCGACTCTAGCCATGATACCCGAAAAAATGTCGACATGCCACGATCCTTTCCGGGTACCTTTCTCTATCTCCGTGGTGACGACGTGACGCTGACAGATGATGGAATCTTTGGGGGGATTGGGTGAAGGGGGAATCACCTTCTTTTTTTTTTCGATGTCTCACAATTTTTTTTCCTCTAGACTCGTTTCGTTCTGTTGGAAGAATGTCATCAATTTTTGTGTTAAATTCTACGTTGACTTTGACGTTCCGTGACGGACTCAGTCATGAGCTGAGACTTTTTTTAAACGTTTGATTTGATTTTGACAACGTTTAAGTGGAGTTTGAAGCTTTATGATTCAATTCCAGCTTTGAATTATTTGAAGTTTATTTGAATATAAGTTAAGATTCAAGGTTAGTATTTTTTATTTGCATATCATTTTGAAGTTGAAATATATAAACCTGAGTTTAATATTAATAAATTATCGTCGCAAGTTTCATAGTTATTTTTAACTCGATTATTAGATCTTTATTAACTTAATTAATTTAATTTAATTACTAAAATCTGATCCGATATTTGGTTCAGTGATCAGTTTCCACTCCGCTAAGATTGCTTTACGATTTAAGACTTCCAAGGAATTCTCTAAAATGTTATTTCACATATTTAATTCGATTAAAATTATTAAATCGTTTATTTATTAAATGCTAATTTAGTTGCTTAATCCACTTAATTCCATTAATTTCAATAATATTATTCAAATTAAGATTTAAGAAAAGAAATTCATTTAAAGAGAAAGCATGTTTTTTTTGCTTCAAATGCAAAATATTTGTCTCAAGTTAAAATTCCAGGAAAAGATTATTCTGGCAAATTGGAAGAAATTACACTAAAATGATTTTTACTACAAAAACCAAAAAATCTTTTCAAATATTTTTAAAAGTTAAACTTCAACTTTAAAATATATTCGCCAGCAGACCTGTTTCGTCAGAAAATCGTCCAAATAACGGAATTAAATCAGTTTTAATCTTAAATATAATTAAATAGCAAAAAAAGAAGGAAAATAGACAGTTAAATTAGTAAAAACATGGCGTTTAGAACGATTGCACCTCCGCTAAGTGCCAAAGAATGGCTTTCTTTCATGCAAACCTCCAGACTTTCATCGGAATTCCTCGCGTCTTCGGAAGATTTCCGCCCGTGACACGTGACGAGAAGCACCCATCAGCACAAGTGCTTCTTTCGAATGTCAGACACGGTTTAGTGGATGCTCGATGCAGATGCTGTGACGTCCACTTCTTGTTCCGATCCGAGATCTGCATCGATTTGTTCAAATATGTGTTCAGTGAACACTGTTCAGTGATTCGGTTCGTCTAATTTTAATTTCAACTTCTTTAATTCGTTATTATTGTCTATTTTGTTGAGATAAAAGGCTTTTAATTAGGAATAAATTCAATTCAAAATCGATTTAGAATTAAAAATCATTCTATTTGACCTTCAAGAGAACGTTTTCTCATTTTTTCTGAATTTTCATTCGAAATGGAAATTATTCGCTCGGTCGAAACCCGCGCTTATTAATATGTTTCTTTTAGTTTTCTGGGTTTAAAACCCTCGTCTAAAACTCACTCCTGGCAACAAAACACCACTTTGCATTCATTCCGAGACCTTTGTAATCTTCCGCGCTTCTTGGACGTGTGTTTGTCTTCGTCCGCCTCCGTCTTTGTGCCTTCGACTGAACGTTGTAGGATATTTCAATATCACCTTATCGTAACGTTTGCATTTCCAACGATTTAAAATATAGAAAAAAAATAATAAATTGGAGACAGAATCATTCTAACATAGGATCGCATCTCCAAACGAAATCATTAAATCAAATATTCACCAAGAATCTCGAGCGGAATTCAGAACAACGTCTGCCAGTTGCTCATTAAAAGTGAAATAAAACATGGAAAGCTGGAAAAGAATTAAAAATTTGGGAAATTTTCCAGGAAGAGGGTGCCGACAGTTTCATTGGGAAAACCGAAATCCAAGTCTGGCCATCAGTTTTAATTGTCGACCTGCTCTCGGGTCTCGGGCTCTTCTCAGATCTTCACTTCTTCCAAAGCTTGACGATCGTGGATCATGGCTTCTCATGAATTCATTCATGGCACTCCTTTGACAACTTTAGGACTTGTTTGTTCTTCGCTTCGAGAGGGAAAACAGGAACGAAAAGAGGAGGAGACGAAAAGCCAATAATAATATTAATTAGCTTTCTTATTGTCTTATTTCCAAGATGGCGTTTTCCCTGTTGAAGCATCATTCGAAACGTGCCTTGCTTTCCTGGTGCAGAAAAAAAAATAAATAAAAAAAACGGAGACTTACAATTATAATTCCCATTTCTCACTTTCTAACGCCCCTAAGCTCCCCATCTGAGGAGAGGGGGTGAGGGAATCTTTCGTCATTCTGATCCTTGCTTCTCTTCTTATGACGTCACTTTAACGTGAATTAATTACGAGCACTTCTGAGTCTGTCATGTAGAAATTATTCTCTCGTAACTCTATAATAATAATATAAATATAAGTACATTATAAACAGTAATTATTATAGTAATAACAATTATGAAAATTGTTATATATAACTGTAATGTATAAAATGTTATTATTAACAAATTATAAATATTATTATTATTATTTTCAAATAAAGTTTCCTCTACGGTTCCTGGAGTAGCCAGTTTTTATTGTGAAGATAAGAACTGGAGAGGCAGAATTAAAATAATATGCGACAGTGGTAACAAGGCTTTCCTCGGAGCATTTCCCAACAGATAAGCAAGACTTGCACCCTTGGAATTCTCCCTCATCAGGTAATATGTCATTTCCAGTCTCCTCAGCGGCACTCGTCCGCAAAAAAAAAGAAATTCCCAACGAAAAACGTACCTCGACTTTGTGCCGGTCTGAAAAAAAAGGCATTTGGTCGTGGGAAGGTTTTTTTTTTTTTTGAGTCGATGTTTTTTGGCGAATTTGTCCGTGCTGGTTACGTCACGCTGGCAGTTTTTCATTAATAATTCAGGGCAGAAATTCGTGCAGAAATTCAGAACATTTTTGGAGCAGAACCGTCAGAGTTCTTTAAGAAGCTTCTAATTTGTCTCTGGAAAAAATACCGCCTCTCGCTTCTTCGAAAACATAGACCGAAGTTAAACACTCGAAGACCTTCCTGCTTCCCATTTTTCCTGCAAGCGAATGCCCGCAGACTATGCAACTAATCAGCTGTTTGATGGAAAAGTACACGGGCAACAAGACCGCGCTCCGACTGAAAGGCGTGTTTAATATTCGCACCGGCACGTGAGCGCTTGTACCGGTGTGGGTCGCTGAGAATGGCGACTATATACACTGACCGGCGTATGCTAACAGAGCACTCGCCTCACGGCAGATTAAAACGCCGGTCTCGTCGCTAGATTTTCTTCCTCGGCGGTGGACGCTCAGCGGATTGAAGGCTCTTTCTAGTCGGAAAAGAAGCGGAGGCGTGCCGAGATAAGTGAATGAGTGACGGACGATGAAATTGCTCGGACGAAAAGCGATGAAATAACCGATATGATATCAGCTGTTGACATCTCAAGATCCGATCGTATACGATGCCGAGCATGATAACTGCGCTTCTTATCTTTCTCCACATCTCAGATCTACCTCGGGTAATCGCCTCCGGTCAGGAGAAGATGCAACTCAAGAAGTACTACCTGGCGAGAGGTCTCACGGGGAGAATCGACTGCCCTGTTGATGCCAATCCGCCTGCCAGTGTCATCATGTGGTCCAAGAACGATCGCTTCATAGTTCCCTCGAACAATCAGAGACTGAGGATTTCGAAGCACGGAATGCTCATCATCAGAGACATTGATTCCAGAGACGAGGGTTTCTACTCGTGTCTTCCCTATTCGCCGCTCGGAAAAGGAAACAAATCCGAGTCTTTCCAGGTCCACGTAAGAGGTTCGTGTGGATTTTTGCCATTTTTCGGTTTTCTTTCTTCTTAAGTAGTTGATATTTGAAAAGTCCTAGTCAGGCGATGATCATTTGTTGTTTTGAATTTTTTTAATTGGAAATAAATTTAATATTCCCTGAGGTGCCTAATATAAGCGAAATAAATAAGTTATAATGTTGCATATTTTTTTTGGAAATAATTATTCGATCCAGTCGAGCCAATCATGCATGGAAAGCAATTTAGTCTTTTTTCCAGCTCCCTTGCACTTGACTGTTGCTCTCAGCAGGTCACGCGGTTCATAAATCTTGCTTTGATGCTTCATTGAGTGAAATTAGATTACTTTCTCTCCCAAACAACTGACGCAGCTTCCATTGTTCGTGGCCTTACGCTTGCCTTTCGCTTGAATTCCTTTCTCAAATCTTTCTCTATGTTTTCATTCGTTCGTCTCCTTCCTTAGAGAGTCATCGCCGTGTCTGCTCGATTCGCCGAATAAAATTCGTGATAAATTGTAAAATAGTTAAATGCTTAAATTGTAGATTTAATTTGTGAAATATATTTTCTTTTCGTTTTCATACGTCATTAAATCTCAATCGAATTCATTTATGCTTCCATGTTTTCCTTAACAAAGTTAAGAGATACCTGCACGCTTCCACCTGCTTAATTTATTGATAGGTTTTAACAAACGCTGTAGAAAAAGGCAAAAGGCTTGAAACAAAAAGTGAACAAATTGATCGTAGACTTTCAGCAGAGGCCAAAGTTAATACTGCGACTAGAAAGATAGAGATTAGGCAAGAAGTGATTATTAATGAAGGAAATGAAATACAATGCTAGAATTAATTATATTATTTACATTTAATTTATTTATATTTAATTTATTCATAAACCCACAGTTTGCCAAAGTGAAAGGCTAATTATTAACTGAAATGAACCTCCTCCTACCATTTTATAAAAATGTTTACGGGAGATTTACTATGATTACATTTCAATTCAACGATTTATAAATCTTCACTTGGAGCTCATTAAAATCAGACAGTATTCCGGATAATCTTCCAGGTAATATTTCAGGCAATTTTGGTAATCGTTTGAGATCATGCAACCGGTGAAAAAATCTTTGCATCGAGAAAAATTTTCTACGCTTTAATTGAGCGTCATTTTTCAACGAATGTCCAACGAACACGTGGAAAATATTTTAATTCTAATCTGTAAGAATTCCTCTTAGTTTTCCTCTTTCGAAAGTGGCAGTTCACGGCAAAACGTTCATTGAATTCAGTTGAATGTTTTTCCGCTACCATGTGAAGGCTGGGGGTGATTAATGCCATCAAAATGTTCTGCTTTTGATTGGGAATTTTATTCGATCCGATGTCCAGAAAATTTTAAAAATACCAATAAATAGCATGAAAAAAAAATAATTGGACTTGAATTTAATTGATTTTCCGCCATTTGCAGTTCAATGTGTGTCGGAAATTCAATTTCACTTTCGACTCTACTTTTGGAGTCGTTACTGTTTGATTATTCAATCCAATTTTCATCTTTCATTCGAAATGTTTTTCAATTTGAATGTTTATTTTATTTTATTTTTTTTTAATTCATCCGAAAACCCCTGGAAGGGGCAAACAAATGCAAAATTAAGCTGTTCTTTCGTTTCCAAAACTTTTGACGAAAGTCAATTTTGAAAATCATTTGAAAACAAAAAGCAAAAACAGGGCCAAGACTTTAAAAAAATTTTTAAAAACTATTTAATTATTCGTCTTTACCTTTTTAAACGAAAACATTTTAAAGTTTCTCGAAAATTTTTCAATTTTCACAAAAGCCGACAGCCATCGAAGAGCGTGGAAAATGTGAAAACAGATGGAACATGAAAGTCCCGCTAAATTGTTCTCGGTTGTTGCAAATTTCAGGCAAACGCACGAATAGGTTATGAATGCCTGAATCCACGTTAATAACTTCAGAGTCGACTCGTATCTTTATAAATTTTATTGACATGTTAATCACCTAGAAATTCGAAATATTACGCACGAAATGCGAATGCAGTGGTTCAACTGAAAGTCTCATTCATCAACAACTCGATTTTCAAATTTTGACTTGAATTTCAGATTTTTTTCAGCCCAACAAAAAATTTTGAAAACAGCTCACTCCGTGCGATGATAAAATTTTAAATAAAACGTTGGAAAGGTAAACAAATTTAGAATGGCAGTCTGAGTCGCATCGAAATTGCTCGCGTTTTGCATCTATATTTAATCTTTTTGCATTTGCACTCGCAAGAGCTGCTAATGTTCAATTAATGTTTTGGAGGTTGAACTTTGAGTGGGCACGAGCGAGAGAAAATAAAATGAAAAGAAAAAACAAACTAGTTTTAATGGATGACCGATGACATTTGCAGCTCCTTAAAATCTATATTTCACCTTTACTTTTGCACCACATTTACCAATGTATTCCTCCCTTTCTTCTGTATGCGGATGTTTCGCAAATATTCGGAATTGTTTGGCAAATCGATCGAATTTTGATTCGATCAAGCAGTGACAAAGAGCAAATTTTTCGATTACAAATTGGCAAGTTTGGACTCATATGAGTTCCAGAAGTACAAATGGGTTCGTAATGGTTCTAGTGGAGGTGCCTATTCACTTTTACAACGTTCAGACGGGTTCCAAAGTGGCAGGGTAAAATGGCCTTGGAAATATATTTTATCCTTTGGAGAATCCAGCAGTGAAAAAATTTAATTTCAAACATAATAAGCAAATAATTTTCAAAAAACACGATTGAAATTTCTATTTCAGTACCAAAATACGAATAGAACGTAAAAAATTTATTTTGTTAATTTTTTCATTAGTTTTATTTTTAAATTTATATTACAGTTTATATTAATTTATAATGCAGTTTATATTAATAAATTTAGTTCTTCAGAGAAGAATGTTCATTACACTTCGAGTCCGCAGGCTATCTACTTTCACGAGAATCAGTTTTAATTTCCTAAAATTTATCATTCAACCCATAAAATATTTAGGCACATTTGATTTAATAAACACAATTTATTTTTGCTAGAACATGATTGCCGAGCGGCCATATTTATCAAAGACAAAAACAACGTATTCTCCGAAGGAGCTCGCGTCGCCCGGTTCTTCTTGAACAATCCCGAGGAGAATTTCGTGGGACGAATGACGGGCGTATTTATTTTTTCCATTATCTGAACATTCCACTGATGATCTTCGATTTCTGGAGGCAGTGGTTTTAATGGAAGGAATCTAATTCCTCCCTAGGGAAACAGGCGACTTGTTTGATGGCTTCGATTCATTAAAATCCAAGTATTTTCTCGAGATGATTGTAAAATGTCTTGCTGGAGGTGATGGCAACGATCGAAAGATGTTTTGAGATCTTTTTGTCTCTCGTGGATCCGTGCTTTCTGAATTTCAAGACGAACCTGTTCCTAATAGCTTATTTGAGTGCGCAGCAGATTCTTTCATAAATTAACTGGTTTATCTGAAATGATTAAGAACATTTTTACAACTTATTTTTCCACGGAAATGTGAATTCACAAAAGCGAGACTATCAAAATCGTGACGACCGAATCCACTTTGGGACTGGCATGTCACCTGCTGATATGGTTTGACATTTCTCATTATTTACCTATTTTCAGATTCAAATCGGAAACATTTTGAAGAAAAATTTACCGACATTTTTAAATTTAAAACACTGGTTTCTATCTCAGTGACGCTGTTTCTCTTTCATAAATTAACATTAAATTAAGTCTCCGATGTCTTGAAATTCCAGAGATGTAATCTTGTAGCTCCAAGTGCTGCAACTCGGGATGTAAACGCAGGATTTAAAGTTTCAAAAACTTCCAAATAACCGCCTGATGACTTCGAAAGCATCTCTTCTCCTATCATTTCCAAGTCATCCTTTGGCGGAACCAGCCATGGTTGACGACGATGACGATAATTACGATCGTTTTGATAAGGCAGCCATTGCATTCGATGGAAAATTCAGGAAATAATTTTGCCCCTGAAAAAGTGGAATCGTTCGAAATCTAGTCATCTGAAGGATGGAGAGACCAAAGCAAAGTGCCGACAGAATTTCGACAATAAATCGGTCCTTTAGCGGTGTGATTTTATGAGTTTATGTCGTGCCGGGAATGTCTGATGGACGGCTGCTTTCGTGGGAGCTTTAAGTGGAAATTAATAGAATTCATCGCCCCTCTCTGACGATCTTTACCCTCTCTCCAGTATCTCTGACCCACGTATTAACATTTCCAATTTGTCTCGTGTACGTATCTAGTACGATGCTGGCAAGATGTTGTGGCAAGATTCTGGAAA
Source organism: Hirudinaria manillensis (assembly GCA_034509925.1). NCBI lineage: Eukaryota > Metazoa > Annelida > Clitellata > Hirudinida > Hirudinidae > Hirudinaria > Hirudinaria manillensis. The sequence continues at coordinate 11,351,545 of CM067526.1, forward strand.
TGACAAAGGAATTGCGATTGGAAAGAGAAATTCTGATTTTGAGTTTGACATCGTCTTTAGGTCAAGCGGAGATGTTATGAATCTAACGGAGTTTGTTTAGCATCAAGACGATGCTCGATTTATTATTTTCCTACTAATTTTATAATATATTCCTAAAATGTGGGGTCTTTTTTTCGATTCGAAAAAAAAAAGAAAAACACCAATCAGCAATTTCTGCTCTTTCAGCATGGCTTCATTTGGCAATGTTGCCTTTTCTTTGGCATTACTTTTTTGAAAACGCGGGTAATTGTTATCATTTTGCGCAGGCTAATAATGTCAAATTAGAGCAATTAATAAACGTATTATTGAAAATAATGGCGCCGATAGAATGCATTCACTAATGGCCTGCAATTATTCTCGAACGGAATGTCTTTTGTCGAGGCGCACATAAATCTCGGATTTTAAATGCTTGTTTCGAGAAGCGATAAAAAATAGAAAATGATCTTTGGAAACAAAGTGGGGAATGTTCCAGAAGCTTCCCAATTCGTCATGAAGGAGCGATGGGCTCCGTGACAATTCGCTTGTTTTTCGCTCTCTTCCTGTAACGATGTCCGAGATTTCGCCTCGCTTTGTCACGTGGCAAGGACCACCCTCTCTCCCACATCACCATCGCAAAGGGTCGTTCTTCTTGCTTTGGTCGGCCTAAGCAAATAGTTTGCAAACTTTTCTTTGGCAAAAGTCTATCTTCGTTGGAATTAATTTTTTTCAGTCTCTCGTCGCTTCTCGTTGTTATCTCGAACTCAAGAGGAGTTCCAAGAAGAACTCTGGGGTCGGAATCTTAATAAGGCTTTATGTTTGTGAATCTTATTTAGGATTCTTTCTTTCTTAAAACCTGGTAAATTAATTCTAACTACGTGATGTCTTCGTGTCCCGGGATAATTAATATTTTCCAGTAATCGATTACATCTGGAAGAACAGTATTCGGCGTTAGGAATCGAACGGCGTACGTCAAGCTTAAAAGATAAGGAACAGCGAATTTGTCGGCAGAGAAATGAGCGAAATAAGCAAAGTTCTTTATATTTATGTTCGTTTTAATGTTAAAAAGAGAAAAAATAAACAAATATGAAAGGGGACTGTTCAAAGTCGATCATACTCGACGCAATTTTCAGTGGCCACGGTGGAGCAGGAGCCGACGTGAAATAATTTAGCAGTGCATTCATAATTCCTGATTAAGTTTTATTTGATCAGGTTTTATCAAGTAAGTTTTATTGCGCGCTAGTCATCCATAAAAGGCCGATAAGTTCTGGAAGAAATTCATGTTAGCAAGATTTATCTTATAAATATTTAACCAATTAACTTATAATTATTCTCTCAATGGTTGCTTCAAGTGGCAGACGCGTCAACCGTTTCTGAACAGGAAACAATCTCTCACCAGGTTGTGACGCTTTGGTCAGGGAAAAATATTCGAAAAAAAAAAACTCATAAATTGGTAGGAGTGCAGATGCGGACTGCAAAGAATTGTTTCCGATTTTTTAATTTTTCCTTTCCAGCCTTTTTTTTTGCTTGTGTTTTTATTTTCTGCTTCCAGCTGAGAGACATTTCGTGTCTTAGTCGTGCTACTCTGACATGATTTATAACTTTTGTTCCTCCGCGACTTTGTGATGCGATTTTGTGTCATTTCGTGAGCAAAAAGAGAGCTTTGCAGAGCCTCGCGTCTGAGTAAGGATATAAAATATAAGAGGCAGAAATTTTGTCGTTCTGAATTTGACCTCTTAATGAAATCTCTCCCAAGGGGAGACTTTGAACGAATGACGGAGCAAGCCATCGTCCCCATCATCTCCGTTGATGGTGGCATTAATACGATGTCAAAGGCTCCAAATTTTGTTACACTCCATCAGGAGAGGCCTCGTAAGAGTACAGGAAGTGATTAAATTGGGTCGTTCGGTTCGAGTGCACACGTACGGCACGCCGAACCCCGTCCGTTCTCGTACACCCAAGAATGTTTTCCTTTTCGTTTCTACTTTCAGAAGCGCCTCATTTCAGTGTCAGACCTGATGTCTTTTATCAGAGGAGAACGGGGGATTCTGTTTTCATGCCTTGCGTGGCCACAGGAGACCCAGTACCGAATATTCGATGGCAAAAGGTAAATTGAATTACAGACTTTGTATGCGTCGCCTAGGTTTTCGGTCTGATTTGTATTACGTTTATGTCTTCGCCTTGTGCCTTCGTACTCTCATTTGAAATGATTTTTACAACTAATGTTTATAGCAGTACCTAGAAGAATACTCAGCTTCTTGGCAGTTGATTGTCTTCCGATTATTGAGCTTAAGAAGCAAATAGTAAGAAAAACGTATTTGATTGACCGGAGACTTAAAATTTTTAAATGAAAATCTGAACGATTCTCTGCAATGCAATCGTATTTTAGAAGGCTGCAACTCGTAAAAGCAAAACTTTTATGTTTCATATCCGACTCTCAGAGGCTGTCTTTCTCGGGCGTCGGCATTACTCCGTGGAAATTGTGAAACAAGCATTTCCAGTTTATTGGCAGTCATCTTCGTGCTCCCTGGAGAACCCGGCTATGAGGTTTTGGAATTAACTCCTGCTTAATGCCAGCTTGATGATGTCTTCTGTTCTCTTAGAAAACAAATGAAACTAATCCACGACCATCTTCGACGTGTCTCCAGTGTGCGTGTGGAAAACTGCCTTTGTCCGGAACTGGAAAAATCCGGCGCCGGATTGTTTTATTTTATTTTGCCGTTATCGTTGTTGTTGTTGTTGCTACTGCTGCCCTTGATTTGGCCATATGGAGCCATAACGTTGTTGAATGTTGAGAATTTCAGTCTAAAGGAAGAACAGCATTTTCTCGTTCTTAAAATGAGGACAAAGACAGGTTGAGGCGGAGATGTTGCTAATCAGTTTTACGACAGGGATCTATTCAGGTCATTCAAATGATTGAATGATGGTAGGCCGTAGCTCAATGGAATGAATTCCGCTCATAAAACCATCGAACTTGGCTTCTCATTTACCGGATTCACGGCAAAAGTTTTTCTAGGTTTTGAGTTTTGTTGTTGTTGTTTTTGTTGTTATAATTATAAATTAATTTGGTTAAATAAATGCGGCTTGAACAATAAAGACTTTTTTAAAAATGATTAAATTGATTGGAGACAAAAAGCAAACTATTGTGCCCTGCTTTTTAAAAAAAGTAAAAGGAATGATTTCTTATACAAGAAAAACCTCTGAACTTTTTCTTCAAACAACTTGCACCTTCCCAAAACAAACATCATTAGTTTAGTTCATCCATCATGGCCCTTCTTCTTCCCTCGTCGTCGTCGTCATCATCATCATCATCATACTCGTCGTCGTCATCATCATCATCATCATACTCGTCGTCGTCATCATCATCATCATCATCACACTCGTCATCGTCATGGAAACGGTTGTCACGCACCATTGTTACCTCAGCCATAATCATATTGAAATAATAAATGTCATTATTATTAAATATTGAAATAATAAATGTCATTATTATTTCAATATTTATTTGTATATTAATTTTAATCACAAGAGGCATCAGCCCGGACTGCAAGAGGTCCATAAACCTGAAGGAAGCTGTCATATTTCATGGCCTCTCTTTTTAACTGGACCCCGGTCATAAAATCTTATCCAGTTCATCTGTTCAGTGATTGGACAGCGTAATAATAATACTAAGTTAGTATTTACCATAATGAAGCCCTTTGTTTTCCTGAAACTTTTATGACCTTTTCTAAACGGTTTGCCACGGTTTTGACTGGATTGGAAATATGTTGACGGCCACAAGTTGATCAATAAATATCCCAAAGCGATGCTGGTTAAAGCGAATTCTGAAAGAATACCATGAACTTTGCTCGCCAGGAAAGCTGGAGATTTTTGCTCAACATTTGCTTTCCAATGAATTACTTGAATCGAGATGAGTTTTCTATCCATCTTCTTTCCATTTCACCGCTGCCACGTCCGTGCCTGATGGATGGGAAAATAATCTTTTAACGTGGAGGATTTCAGAGCACCGCGAGATCTAGGAGACTTTTGTGCCAAAACTATGCTCTTAACATTTATGGAAGCATGATTAATAAAGCCTAATGTTATTCCTTCGAAACACGACTAATCGTAGACGTAGATAAGTACGCTTATAATTTTTTGTTTACAAATGACATCGTGTTTTGTGACAAAAGAATCTCGATAATTTCTCGACGTTGGCTTTTTGGTGTCATCCCCTGAGGGATGTCGAAATTTTCTTTGATCAAAAATTTGATCGTGAAAATGTGAACCAAACGTATTGAAACAAAGTTGGTGGCTTTTGGCACTTTACTCTTATTAATCTATAAATTACTAATATTATAGATCCAATTATTATTATTATTAAATTAAGTGCATTATCACCGTATTTAATTACATATTTAGAAATATTTACTAGGAATAAATTAATTTACTTTATAAACACCGAAAATCACTTTTATTACCAGGCAGACGGACCATTTCCACCGAGCACGAAGACGATGCTGAACGATGGCAATCTGACAATTGCCAAACTGGACCATTCCGATGCCGGACTTTATGAATGTCTGGGACTCAGTCCTGTCATCACTATCATAGCCTCTTCCTACTTAATTATTGGTACTTTTGGCGGATTTAATATTTTAAAGAAAAAAAATGGAGAATATTTTAAGATAAAGAAGTTTTTTTTTGTTTTTTTTTGCGGAGGCTCTATTTTACGGCGGAAAATTAATTTATGATAAAGACCAGGATAGTGCTAAATTTTTCAATTTTAAACTCCAGAGTTTATTTTAAAATCCATTTCATTCGTTCCACTTGTAAATTTAGCATCTCCTTCATTTTCACTTCCATTTCCAAAGGAAGATGAAGAAGAAAAAGAAGAGAATCCCTTATTCTAGGCAGCAGTAAAAGAAATTTTTGCAAAATTAAATATTTATTCGTAAATGCTGCAGAAAATATGGCATCGGCGGGGCAAATTTAATAGTTTTCCAATGGTCCCTCTCCGACGCGACTCATAAAAATATCTAATTGCGAACAATTTTTTAAACCTGGCAGACAAATTTCTTTTCCGGAAGAAGCTTTGCACAAGGGCAAATGTACAGCCTTGGAAATTACCAAACTCCCTTTAGTGTCTTTTAAAATTTCTTAAAGTCTTAAGTCTTGCTTAGGGCGGTATTACTCTTTGTTAGCACCATCGAGTTGCACTCGCTGAATAATTAACGGCGCCTCGTCTCGTCTTACTTCCTTCTCGATTCTTCTGTCATTTCATAATATTTCCTCTCATTTTTCACTGAAACTCTCCCAAGAAAACATCGAAAGTCGTTTGAGCGTAAGTGGAAAAACCGTCCGCTCTCTCCTCCATTGCTTAATCCGCTAATGGCCGAGCGCTGTTATGCCGTGAAATGTGAAATGATAAGAGGATGTGCCTAGCGTTCGCCTGCTCTTTTAAGTTCTTCATTCGCGTTATTGGATTAAACATTTCAGGATGAACTGGAAATTAAAATGGAAACGGATGGCCAAACGAAAGAGCGGAATGAAATTAGGCTAGCAGTGATGGAAGAGTTACGAGCGACGGAAAGCGTTCGAAAATCATAACTTTTTGCGCCGTCGAGGCTCGTAAAATGAAAAAAAAAATTTGTCATTTATTCGCCCGAAAGTAAGTCAACAGCAAAATTACATTAATGCGCTTTTCTGGCGCTACGACTGACTGATGATCTTATTTGTTTCGGCGGACTACGATCGTGGTTTATGTTCACATTTCATGGTTTAATTTCCTCCGACAAATTTTTTTCCCTTCTTTTGTAACAGAGAACTCCAGCCATCCAGCCGAGGTCGTAAGTGTGATTTGCAGCGACGAATCCTCCACCATATCCTGGTTGCCTGCTTTCCATGCCGGCCAGTCTCTCCATTATATGATTTGGTTGGTTCTTCCATCTGTTGTTGTTTTTTTCGATTAAGATTATCTTCAACTCGTTAATTACGAGGCAAGAGTCTCGCGAATGCGCGCTTTTAATCTTCTAATCGTCACCTAGGCTGTACTGACGTACCAGCTGGAAATCTGTAATAATCTTAATTGACGGATTCGCTCGTTCGTTACCAGGCCGACGCCAGCAGAGAGAAGAGCATTTCTTTGAAGTGAATTCATCTTGATTACTTGTCGAGCGTCCGCTGCTTTTCTAAGCAACCCTGATAAATTGCCAATATCTAGTTACGAGTCGATGCATTGGAGACGAGGCTGGTCATTATAATAAACAAAGCCGTTCTTTTCTGTCGAGGGCGTCAGATTAATTTAAATTTACCGGGGGAAGTCCCGCGGCGCACGGAATTCGACCTTGATGGATACGATGGATTCCTTCTAACGATATCATTAATTCGTCTCAGGCGATGAATTTCTCTCATTTCAAATAACTCCAGCATCCCCGGGAAGCAAGTCCTCCGCCCCCATCTTTTTTTTCTCTGCCTCCTCCCAAGAACAATCAGTCACCGACCTCAGGGATCAGTTCATTCAATAAAACCTATTTCCAGGCCCCCACCCAGCTCCGTGTTTGGAAAGTTCCACCGTCGTTCCTTCCGACGTAGGCCATGTTTTCTGGAGTGCTGCATTTACGGTCCTTCTGACATCTTTACAAGGAATTTTACATCTCTCCGGCCGATGTATTTTCTGCTCTACTAATCTCTCTTCGGTTTTTAAGTCTCGATTTGATATTTATTTGCACATTCCTGTCCCTGACTGGTTTTTTGACTTTTTTTTTTTTGAATTCCTAGACATCCCAAGGGAAAAACTACTTTTCTTCTGTCCCTCCTCTCTTTCTTCTGTTGTCAATTGCCTCGTGGGTTTTAAGGCCGTGTGGCTCTCATATTTTGCCTTCGAAATTTGAATTTATTTTTTTTATTTTCCTAATATTATTATCATTAATATAAATATTTTTTTATTGTTATTGTTTCAATCGTCACTCAAGCTGCCCGGATTGGAAAGAAAACATAGATTTTTCTCATCTGCCACCCGTTTTTGCATCTCGATGATGCATGGAACACCTTTCACTTAATCCTAATCATTGTCCACTCTTCCATCAATCCGTTTATGGTAATTAATTAAGCCTGGTTCGACTGAGTGGCCATGCAATCCATTCGCTTCGAGGCTTGAACCCGCAACCGGGGAATAAATTTATTAAAAATCCCCATTAAAATTCATAGGATAAAAACATCTTCAACATCGATATCCCAGAGGCGTTAGAAAAAGAAATAAAAAATAAAGGTTACCATTACTTGTTAACCAGTCTAATGAGCTTCATCTTACGTCAAAATCACTCTATGTAAATTTGCGGTTTTGCCTTTGCACAGTGCTTTACGGGTTGCTTTACAGTTGGTCACCTTGTAAATAGCATTTATTAGTTAATATTCAAGCTATTTATGTCCAAACTGCAATCTTAAGTGCATGTTACACGTACATGTTATAAATGCAATTTAAGCACAACGTACATCCTTACAGGTACAGGGAGTTCCAAGAAAAGGACTTCTCCGAGTGGAAAACGGTCCCCGTTCAGCCGAGCAACTCGACGCTCGTGACTCTCCACGGACTCCGCCCAAACAAAGTTCATCACTTCCAGGTTTCTTCCACCTCCCTCCACGGCGCAGAAATGACCAGCAACTCCATGGCATGTTCCACGAAAGGTCGGCCCGTACATATATTATTGTTATTATTATTATTATTATTATTATAATTATTATTATTATTATTATTATTATTATTATTATTATTATTATTATTATTATTATTATTATTATTATTATTATTATTATTATTATTATTATTATTATTATTATTATTATTATTATTATTTGTTGTTGTTATTATTGTTGTTTAAGTTTATTATTTTGTTAACTTTCTCACGGAAAGCACGTTTTGATGACTTCCGATGTAAAGTCAATCAAAGATTCTATTGCTTTTGCATTTAAATTACTGAAATTTAATTTCCTACGAAGTCTAAATTCAAAGAACATTTCCCTATTTAGGAAATATTTTCCCGTGTTTTCACGATTTGAAGAGATTTGCTTCAATAATTGTCATCTTTAATATCGGGAAAAACGGGCAGTCTACTAAATTCATCCATTTATTTATTATAGTTCTGCTAAATCCTAATGCTCTGCTTAATTCCCATGAAAAAACCACTGCCACATTACACGTAAATTAAGCGCAGATTATTAATATTTAAAAATGGCCACCGCACACCCTAGAAAGGAAGCGAAACATTTTTGATAAATAAATTACGGTTTTGCCGAGCCCTCGTAAGTGATATCCATAATAACAACGTAAGCACAATGGGCTTTTTGTAATGAATTTGTTGCACAAGTTCATCCGTGATTAACTTTCCACTTTTGAGGCTTCCTGTGAACTGCCGGAAATAAAATGAAGATGTATTTACCATCTGTCGCCGCACGGCCAGCACATTTCCAAAATGAAATTACAATTCTTTTTTATTTATTTTTCGTTCAACTGGAACAACAAGAACAATTTATGAAGCAGTCAATTTGTTTCAAGAATGTCCTTTTGGTAATACAGCTTGTTGTGAAATTTAACAGATTGATTAACACTCGGCAACAACTCTTTCCATGAATAAAGAATGAAATAAACTTTTTAACGATTACAAAAATTGAGATAAAACGCCTTTATTTGTGTAATTCTACTAAGATATTACTAATAAACAGACTATCAACGAATTTGCTATCAATGAATATATATTAAATATATATTAAAATATATTCTTAAATCCAAATTGATTGACTGATGTGGCCCGTATTGTTAATGACCTGCAGAATCAACCGATGCCACCTTCAACCACGTATCCCACTCCAACAGCAGGAGAAGCAACTCCACCACGGATTACGGAATCCAGGAATACAGTGAAGACCTGGATGACGATGACGACGACGACGATGGCGACGGTGATGGTGATGATGAATACGAGAGATCAGATGGGGAACGCAATAACATCGATAATGACGTCGAGTCCAGAGAAGGTTGAGACTGAAATTACGAGATAATTACGGCTCCAATACATTTTGTAATAATCGTAAAAATACTCCATATTTTTAATTACAGCATTCATCATAACTCACCGTCTCGATTCCCAACGGTGACCAATGGTAACTCGTAAACAACCCCTGCTAATACGTTTAGGCATTGCTTTATTTTCGAATATAATATAAAAGTGGAAAAAAATCCAAAACAAATGCAAGCGTCAGAACAAACCGGAATTTTGAAGCAAGGTCACTCCAGAGTCATATTTTCCAACCACGCCACTCATTTCTCCATCATCCTCGGGCTGCTTAATGGTTTTCACTCTCAGATCTAAGGGTCCCCTTGTTCCATGCGGAGTGGTTCTGTAGTGGGAAAATAATTGAGATGGACGACATGGTATGGCAAGTCCCATTAACCCTTGCAAACCAAGAGTTCTGCATGAACAACTTGTTCCTTGATTTCACCGGGTCCGAGACTTGCATTTCTGAGGGAACATCGATACTTTTGAGTCTCAAATTTTAATTTAAATAAAGGAAAATTAATTTTATAGATCATCGTTTTATGTGTAGCTTTATGCGTAGCGAGAGAAGCAAGGACGTTGACCATTTTAGGTAGTGCTACTCCTTAGAGGCGCTTGTGGCACTTCCGTTCGTCGAGAACGCAGTAGTTGCCATCACCGACGAACGTAGAAACGCAACTCTGGGAGGATAAAGTCGTGTTCGAAATAAACATTCCTAGAAATCGCATTTTTAATCACTATCTTGTAATCATCAGCGGGGATGTCTTCAAATCCCAGGAGGATTTACATTTTAACAGAACGTTGCAGCTTATTAGTAATAATTGGAGCCAATTACAAGAGTTTAATTAAAACTTTAAAAAAAAAATAATGCAAAAAAATAAAATAAAATTCCACAGAGGTCCGCCTCCTACCACCGACGAATCTTCACGTTTTCCAAACCCGAACTGGCCTCAACGTAACCTGGCAACCGCCTCTCCTTCCCATCCAAGGAGAGACATCCGGCGATGAAACGTTCCTCCCGGTGAGATACTATCTCATCCAGTTCAAAACCATGGGTCAATGGGTCAGCCTAGAGGAGAGGATACCCTCCGGTCAGACCCACCATCTGTGGACCACAGCTTCCCGAGGTGCCTCATACAGCTTCCGCATGTTCAGTGTAAACGGTCCGTGGCATAGCAACGCCAGCCAAATATTTACTCTGAAAACAGATGGTTAGAAAAACTCCATTTGATTTCGTGTACGCCCCCGTAAACATCACGGACGAGTGATTCTGTACTTGCATATATTTTCTATCGATTATTGTACTCTTCAAGGTCGTTCTGAAGCACTTGCTTCAAGAGGATATATATATATATATATATATATATATATATACGTATATACGTAAAGTGGATGCAGATGTTAAACTTTCTTCGAGGAACAGAGACCAACACGTCTTTGGATGATTGCAGTTGTTGAAACTGAAACATTGAATGGAGAATGTTGTGGGCCCGAATTAAAAATATGAGCAAATTTCAAGGATTATTAACTTTTAACGAGATGATTCAAAATGTTGGCATCAATTCTCCTTTTCGCCGAAGCATCTTTTCTGCTTCTTATGAACTTGTCCGATCTCCATAAAGACCTTGGGGAAGTATCTTCATCTCTGACGTCATAAATCATTATGTCTTCCTTTATTAGAAAAAACTTTTTCAGGAGATTACATTAAAGCCCATTGTAATAGATTGCCACGACATTAGGAAATGTTTTGTCGCATGACGAGGCGCTCCTATCGCACGTTTGTATCTCCTTTATCTTCCTCTCCATCGATCCGTTTTCTATTCAGAATTTGTCCAGCAAAATCTTTGAAAACCAAAAAGATAAACGGTAAAACGTTTGCTTAAATGCTTTTAAACCTTCAAATTCTGGCTTCTGTTTAACTCGATCACTGCTAATGGCGTACCGAAAACATTTTTGAAACTGCAGTCATACGACGACGGAAGCCAACGTCTACATCTGTTGTGCCAGGTTATCTTATTTTTTTCAATAAATTTTTCTTGAACTCTTGGAATTTTCCGCTCCTCTTTGCTCTCCGGAGCGTGTCCCTTTCATCAAAGGCTCTGACTTGAAGGCCTGGTTGATCGTCTGCACTTTATCAAGTCTCTCGTTACTTTATGATTCCGTCCAAGCGCGACATTACCTCGCTATTTTATTCATGAATTCCGAATATGAGCGGCTATTTCTATTCAGCGCTTTGAAAAATCTGGACTCTGCGAGATTTTCCAAGTCCTTGTTGCTGCCCTCGGGGCATCATAAGGGACTCGTGTAGAACATCGATAGGACATGCGACAATCAAAACTACTTCAAATGCAGCGAAAGTCGACCATTCATCAAATGTCTTTAACGCCGAATGTTTATTGTCCTCTGCGTTTCGTTATTGGCTTTAAATATTTTTGCGTTTCATTCGTTCTTCGATCGGATTTCTAGTCATTTATTTTGATTATCCGTGACATCGTGGATTTCATCATTTCAGTAAGCAGAGTCATCGGACTAACAACGTTTCTTATTACAAAGCAGACTACTCCGAGATTTCTATTCAATAAATAAGCATTTCGTCAATTTTGCGTGGAAAGTTCAGTAAAAAGTCGCAAAAAAAAAATTTGCAATACTCTTTTGATTGAATCAGTTTCTCTTATTATTTCCAGCCGACCTGTTACCTTTTGTCGGTCCCCTGACCAGTTCGGCAGTGGGTGGCCTCATGGGTCTCTTAGTATTCCTTATTTTTGCTGTGATATGCTCCATCATTGCCTTCAAGCACTTCGTGAAATGGCGACAGCGGGAGAAAATCTCATCGAGATATGGTGAGTTAATAAAGTTATTTCACGCGGAGAGAAAGTCTTGCGCATAGGACGCACTTTTCTAGTCGTTCGAATGGCCAGCTTCGTTCCAACGTTGTTGCGTGATAGTGTGATTTATCAGAGAAGTTTCCTTTAAAATTCGCAAATCCTCATTTCCGTCTCCATCCAAATCAGATCAAACAATGAAAATAAACATTTTTTTTATAAACTTTTCGATCCTGATATCGATAGAACTTGGAAGGACCATGTTTTTTCCATGAAATTCTTTGAATATCTCTTCATATGTTAGTCGTTCTTGTTATCGTCCTATATTGATTTTTTTAAAAGTCTTTTGTGTGTTCGAAATATTCAAGATTTTATTAAAAACTATGAAAATCGTAAAGAATGAGCTGATCTTTAATAATAAAAGCATTTATTCTGCTTTTATATTTCTTCTGAGAGGCGATAGATATATGGCTTAAATAACAGCTTTCAAAGAAACAACCATCAGCCAGCATCGTCTCCAACATTCCGAATGTTTTCCTCCTAAAGACAAAATAAAAAAACGTTTCCAGAAAATGATGTTTCCTGAAAATTCGCGTTTCTAAACCTTTCGTTGTTCGTTCGACCTATTGATGTCCAGTTTCGAGAAGCATCAGAGATGGAAACATTTGAGGAGCCGAGGAAATTCCATTTCCCTTTGCATTCGCGTCACGCCTTTGACTGCTAATTGCCGTACAGGATCTTAAATGTTCCCGTCGTAAAGACAAGTACGAAGCACCGGACTGTCTCTCAAAACTGTCTAATTGGCGCCAGTAACAGGACCGGGCATGCTTAACGGGCCGTTGTCGTCATCCATCTCGTACCATTTGGCCAGCCCCTAGGGTACTCGTTAAGAAGTAAATTGCCGGCCAAATAATGACCCTCCTCAATTGCAGGAAATGTCAAATACATTGGACCGCATCAGGTTGACGGAGTGCTCAAGAACCAACACAAGTGAGTGGATTTTTATTGCTCTCCAATCGGTCGAGATGAAAATTCTCAGAATTTAATCTGATTCCAATGCCTTACGCATCAATGCTGGAGGAATGCCGGCCGGATTAATTCGATTGAGAGCTTGAATCTATTGCACGGTCATGATTATCGAGACAGATTTTCCTATCTAAAGAGCTTCCTAATTGAATATTTGCACAGGTAAAAAAAGTTAACGTCGCTATATAAAGCGCCAAATTCAACGTTCCCTCTTGAATATGTTTCCCTCTCGTGCCTCCGAGATGTGGGATGATGGAGCCTCTATTTTGAGTTCATTCTTTCTCTATTCAACGCTTTGTGATACCGCAAGCCATTGGTTTGAATGGGAAGTTTCAACCAATTCATAAGAGCAGATTTTTATTTTAAATTGAGTTTTCTTTCTTATTATTATTTCTTTGCTCATAATATTAATAATAAAATAATAATAATAATAATAATGATAACAGAAAGCGAAACAATAGTAACTTGAGCATCTCGGATACCGGACTCTTCTTCAGAATGTCTGAGTGTTTTTGAGAGCTCATCTTGCCTCCTCTTCAGAGATAGTATTCAGTTTCTCTTCAAAAGTGCAAACGTGTCCATGAATAAGAAGTGGAACATGATTGCTGGAGCGAATGTGCATCCTGTCACTATCTTTCTCCAGTGGTTTGTTTATGACCGGCAACTGCGATCGCCAGGAATCGTCGCGAGATTAACTAATACGTCGATGGGAAGCCGCGTAGTTATTTGTTGGTTGAATGCTTGATGCGATGTGTGACTGACAGATTGATCAAGAATTTGTATTCACGGACCGACCCTGGAAATAAATTCTTTTTATCTACTCCGCCCGGTTTGGCGAGCGACGCCTATCCACATTAAACATCTCCTTTCAGTTTTAATTAGTATCGTTGACTGCGATTTAAATATTTTCAGCAACATCGAGATTGGACACACCTCGCAAAAAGGTGAGCGAAGAAGATGACATTACCTCATCGTCCTCTTTTTCTTATTCAATCGAAGCCGAGCCATTTATATCCATTTTGTGTGTCTCTCAGATGTCATAGACGAAATATCAGCCCCTACCCTGACCGACCTGGAAAGGATATCAGAGGAAAAGGCGATCAAAGAAACGCCGATATGAAAGGAGCTAATGAAATTTTCAATGTTAGTTTTATGAAATATTTCTCGCATTTTCTCCCTTCGCTTGGAGGCGTCAGTCGTGCAGTAAAACTCTTAGGAGCGACTCGTTATTCACAAATTATTGACCAGTTGTCTGGCCGTTCTAAGTGAGCCTGATGGAGTGATTGCGCTCGTTCAAAACGATGTTTTCCCCATCTGAAAGTTTGACCGAGATCGAATCGTTAAGGGCGATGATATGATCTTTATTGCACAGAAAATAATCTGCATCCATCAGCTGGGGATCTCGTGAAGAAACTGTAACAAAACTATTTGATGCTCATCACTAAAGAACTGAACACACCGAGGAGTGATTCAATCAGGAGTTGATTGGAATCCAAAACAACAAAAAGACAGTTTCATACTTTTTGACGTATGACTTAAGGAATCTTTTAATTATTTTGTCTTAATTGAAAGTGATTTATATATAAAAATGCTTTAAAACAAGATCTTCCATTACACATTTTTTTACTTTAAAATTTATCTTTTACAATCACCGATAAAAACAGTCAAGAAATCTGACATGCGTAAGTCAAAACAGGCAGTTGTACAGTAACAGAGACGCAAGTTTAATTACAAATTTGATATAAAAAAGAGAGATTTCACGTTATTCACAAACACTTAAGAATCCACAAACAGCACGAAACACCTTCTCAATTTGAGCCATCGTAACCGTTATGGACACTCGCCCGGAAATACGCTTGAATTCTGTGTAACTTGTAAATAAAACTCTTGTAAAACTAAACCGCGGTCAATCGGCTCTGGGAATGGCCGATCACGCCTCTGGGAGATGCTCGTTCCAAGTTGCCATCAGACGAAGTGAGGTTCCGGAAGCCTCGCGCTAGTGTTGTTTATACCTGGTTGGAGACTCGCATGGGATGCCGTCATTTCCCTTCCGAGTCGTTTGGCACGCCGCTCGGCATCGCTCAGAAACATCGGATAGTTTTCCAGTCTGCGCTCCAAGTTTCGAGGCAGACGGGCCCCGACATTGGACTGGGACCAGAGATTGTCGGAAGCTCTTTCTGAGCCGTCTTTTCTGTTTTGGAGGATGTTCTTGACAGCTTCTCTTACACTGCATTTGTTGGCCGCTACCACGCTGAGGGTTTGTTCGGCCAGTTCGTCGAGTTGACGCCTCGGGTCGTCCGTCTTCTGACCGGCTTCGAAGGGTGGTTGGCCGAATGAAATGAGTTCTCCGTATTCATGAACGGTCACTGGACTCGTCATGCTGTCTTCGTTCGGGCTCGCCTCCTTCTTTGCGTGGCGTTCATCAAAAGCAAATCGCATCGTCTGTTTCTCTCCATTGATCTGCGTTGGCATGCCGGTGGAAAAGAATTGGCGAGCGTTTGTTGTTGGATCATGCCATCTGGAAGACGTATACGCCGCGTGCGCCGTTCTGCAAACATGCTCCTCGGGCTGTACGTAGGTCTTGAACACGCTCCTTTGTCTTGGAATTTCGTTGTCCGAGAACTTCGGATCGCTTTCCAGAAACCTTACGGATTTCTTTTCACCGCTTCTTTTTTCATTTTTATCATCGACGTGATTCTTCCCAGGCTCTTCAAATTGCCGAGAAGATGGATTTTTTGGCTCGTCATGTACGAGCTCCTTTCCATTTTTATAATTCCTCTCGATTTCAGACTCAAATTTCAAAGATTTCGCCTCTCTCGCTAAAGGTTTGTTTTCCCGAAAGATCTGTTCTTCATTTTCCTTTCCGTCATTTTGTTTGACCTTGAATTCGACCTTCCTGAAAGCCGCACCGGCCGTGTAGCCCTTCAAACCTGTCAACGAACTTGCCAATCCGAGTGCTCCTGCTCTCCCCAAGATGGCGTCCCTGTAGGTTGGGCTCTTAGTTTCACGGGTGGGTGTAAGTGGCAGGCGATTGGCCGAGTGACGAACGTCCATCTTAGTCGGACTCGGACGAAAGTCTGGAGACAAATTTGATTTTTGTTCGTTGAGTCTCGTTTGGATCGGTGAATGTTTGTGGACGGCATTTTGATTATCGTCGTTGGATTGCTCGCTGTTGTTGCTGCAGGCATTGTTGTGATTGTCGTCTGTCTTTGAAAGGAGCGAGGGACGTGATATGAGGGAATTTAATATCTCAGCTGATGGGGGCTCTGGCCATTCTTCCTCGCTTGCGTCGCTGTCTATGAACTGCATGGACGTTGATTTGACAAGTGACGAATTTCCTTTGTTGTTATTATTGTTGTCGTCGTCGTCGTCGTTGTTGTTGTTGTTTATGTCTGACGTGGTGACATGGTGGTAATTTTTGTCGTCAATATTGCAATTTTCTAAAGAACTGTCGTCATCGCTTGTTTCTCGTTCGACGGAATTTTCCAGGCTTTCATTTTCCCTTTCCACGTCTAAT
The DNA here is from genome assembly GCA_034509925.1 of Hirudinaria manillensis. Classification (NCBI taxonomy): domain Eukaryota; kingdom Metazoa; phylum Annelida; class Clitellata; order Hirudinida; family Hirudinidae; genus Hirudinaria; species Hirudinaria manillensis. The sequence goes on from CM067526.1 coordinate 11,367,957, forward strand.
TGAGATCCTGAGGAAGCGGAATGCCTCGATTCGTCAGACTTGACACTTCCAGAATCTTCGCTCGTCTCCTCATCCGTTGAAACTTCAGGTCTCACTTCGCTCGGTGGAATTTCCGCTGATTCTTTCGATTCTACCATCTCAATCTTTTCACCTTCCTTCTTCTCTTCCTTCACATCCTTCCGTTCATCTTCTTCTACTTTCTCCTCCTCCTCCTCGTCGTCGTCATCGTCATCATCATCCTCATCATTCGAGGCAGATGGCGATTTTTCCACGGACATTTTTTCAGCTGGAAATATTTTCTGAATGCGGTCCTTTTCGGATGATGAAACAAGAACAGCACCTTCGACTTTGGGCTTCGGACTTCCTGGCTGGTGACCGGCTGAAGTTTTGATATCCGAATCGATTTTAAAGGAATGCCTTCTTTTGGGCGAGTGACAATAGTCTTCCATTTCAAAGTCAAACTCGTCAGAGCCGCTGGAAGAGCCCTTGGCTTCCATTTTTGTCTGATTGTTATTAATTTGACGGTAATCAATTAAATTTATTTCCTGCAAGTTTGAGAGCAAATCGTGACAAAAGCGATTAATTTTAGTCCCATTCATTTGCCAAGCGTCACCATTCCCCTGCTGAGCGGGCAATTTGTTTACCTGTGCAATAACGTCTGCTTCGAGTTTATCATCTTCCCTCGCCTCGTTCGGAACAAAGTCACTGGAAAACTCGGTTTCAAGTTGCCATGACGCTTTTTCTTCGGTCAGTAGCTGAGAACAGTCGTCAAAGTTCGTCTCGAGGCAGACTGAATTCACAGACGAGAGGCTACTTTCGAAACTCGCATTGACCGACGGCAATTTCTTCCTTCTCTTGGTTAGTCTCACGGCTTCCACTGGTTCTTCCTCGTCGTCGTCGTCAAAGTTGACTTCAACTTCGCTCGACGTAGCGATGAAGCTGTTAGAGCCGAACACACCTTTTGCCCACCTGTTCTTCTGATGAGGTTTCCTTCTGTCTTGAACTTTTTTTGTGTCTCCAGAGACGTCAGTTTTCATTCGCGCCGGAAGTGGAGGAGGTTTGTGTAGCAGACGAGGCGCAGTTACGTGAGGAGGTGAAGTCCGAGCGGCTTCCTGGAAGTTCTTTCCGACTTCTGAAGGTTTTTGAATCGTAGTTTCGCGAAAAAAGTTGAACTCTCCGACCATTGACCTGTCAATCCTGCTCGCCTTTTTTGCCCCTCTGTTCTCGTCTAGTTCGAAGGATTTGGACAAAGAAAACGTCTTCTTTTTTGCTCCTAGTCCGAAAACGAGACCTGGCTTTCCGGATGCACTTTCAGTTTCGATTTTATTCTTCCGCCTCTGAGGTGACAATTGCTGGTTTCCTGAGACCGCTGAAAACAAACAATTGATAAATAGCAAATATCTCCGGGGATGATTTTTCCCCCAGCAATTTATTCATTTATTTTTTTTCAATTGATCATTGCCATGCTTTCATCTTCTCTCTCAAATGAATCCCGATGAAACCGATCTCACGTGAGTCGAAATAGATTATTAATTGCTTAATTAGCCAATAATAATAAAAGATTATTATTTAGTTTAACATCTTAAGACTCAGAATTCGAGGGTGTCGGTTATTAAATTCAGAACTCAGTAAAAGTTACCTTCAGTGCGCCTGATATTTGTGATCTTTGGAGGGTCGCTTTCCTCGCCAGATGTCTCTAAAAAAGTTTTCAAGTTGAGTTTCGTGTTCGGATGTTTGTTTTTTTATTTATTTATTTTTTCTTTTGTCGTCGGTTACTAAAAGAGGTTTCATTCAAAAATTGGCTCTCGTCACGAAATCAAGAGCAACGTCAACAAACCCTTTTCATTCACTTTAACTTCGATCATGCAACAGTCCTCGCCCAGGTCATTGGTGGCAACGGCCCACACGCCTTCCTCCAAGTTCTTGACGGACTTGTTGATCCAGAGGCTGCACAGACCGCTGTCGTCTTGATCCACGCGGTACTTCGTAGAGGACTTAACCTTCTTTCGTCCAATCTGCCATCTCACCTGTGGCCTCGGATTGCCTCGAACCACCACGGAAAGTTTTATCGGATGACCTTCCACGGCCTCGACGTTTACCGGTATGGTGGAGGCGTCAAATGCGGGTGGAGAATTCTTCGCCCTGCGCTGTCGCTCCATCTTCTGGAAGTGTTCCACCGTCTGCAAGGAGATAATAAATAAATCAGTACGGAGATTTAAAAGACAAGAGTTAAAAAAGAGTTAATGTTTTTAAATCAGGATTTACGGTTGCAATAAAAAATTTGCATTTAAGCGACATCTTCCGGGATGATGTAAATCATTTCTTGTACGGCTTATTTTCAAGTTTCAAATAAATATCAGAGCTTGAAATTTAACCAGCTAGTTTGTAAACGTTGTGGAACTCGTGACTCTTCGTGAATTAAAGATTTTAATCGGTTATAAATTCGTGAATTTCTTTGTTTTTTTCTTTTTGTAAACACATGTGTTGACTCCCAAGTCGACGTTCGATCAAAAAATAAACTTTGCACAAACAATTTTTAGGCATCCCGATGCTGATATGTCATGCTCGATTTTCGAGGCCGCTAGAGCTCGTAGCGTAATTCAAGATGAGAGAATTGATGTGAATAGAAAGTGATGTATCGTACAGGTGACAGTTATCGTACAGGTAAAACTTGTTAATAAATCGCACGTCCGTAATTAACCATTCAGACGTCTGCCTTCGGATATTAAACGCCTCGAATTCCGGCATAATTGGCACGTTTTGCAGAAAATTGAGAGTAATTTTGCTCACGCTCATCATCAACAACAACAGCAACAGGAACAAACAACTCACGTCTCAACAATAATAAATTCCTCCAATCGATAAACTCAGTACTCGGAGGACAGGCGCAAATTTGCAGCTATAAATTTGACAAACTGACCAAACGGATGCGTGGGGTAGAGTATTGTAGGGTGGACTGTGGTGTGGTGAAAGGGTGAAATGATCAATTTCATCAAATCTTTTCTCACTCCGTTCCAACACGACGTCCAGTAAAACAATCCTCCACGACAAGAATACCAACAACAACAACGACGACGGCGACAACAACAAGAGCACGGTAAGCCAAGTAAGAAATATCGTGGTTATTACGTCTAATGATTTCAAAAAGAATGAAGATGTCGACGAGAAATTTGAGAAAAGGAAATTATTCGATCAATTTTAATGAATTCCTCACGCAAACGAAACGCGAAATAGCAGGACGTACCTTGTAATGGCCAAATAAACTTTCGCCGAATGAAGACAAAAAGACAGCGAATGTCCAAAATTGAAAAAAAAGTGTCTTTCGCCCGAAATTAATTTACTCCGCGTCACCTTCTTTTTTTAAGTCCGGAGTTCAACATTCGCTGGAAACTACTCCACTCTGATCCTTCACTCACCTGTTCGTTGTTTGTTTTCCTTTGATTGAATGCTTACCTGTGTTATGCCTTAACTTGTTAGAAGCCGTAAAGTTTAAGCTAAGAGCCAGGCTGACACTTAGGCATTTCATTAATATTGAGCAGTTCGAAACTAAGTTTACTTAATTTGCATTAATATTAGGATCCATTGAAGTTTCCATTGTTTGGTTTACCTATTTAATTAAGAAACAGTTGGGACTTCATTAGCATAGCGCATAACACTGTTGTTTATTAATAGCCCGGGCGGTGGGGGGGGGCATTATCAAAATGTAAACAAAAGACATTGTTAATCTCTTTAATGGTCTTGTCGACGGTTATGAAAATTAGTCGCTCGTCAAGGGAACCAACGTTCTGCCGACACGCAACTCTGCGGTCACGCAATGCGCCAACAAAACTGAACCTCTGATTACGCAATGGCACGCAATACGGCGATTTGATTCGGTCCGTGGAATCTTCAAAGAATTTGGAGTCCTGGCTCGTTTGCATTCGCGATGGGGGACCACACATGTGGCAACGACCACACACCGAGACGCAACAATTCTGTCACCTCTGTCTTGCTTTTGAGTACTTTTAGGAAACGATCGTTTATTTCACCTGTTTGTTGAGATTAGCAACATTTTAAAACTTAAATTGCCTCTTTAAATATTAATTTTAAATCAGTCGTTTTTACCAGATATTTTTTGGAAGCTTTGCTAGTCGACACGTAACCAACAACTGTTGAATTATCTCAACTTCAGGGGAACCTCTCCGAAGAGATGGCGCCAGAAGGACGCTAGGTGAAGGCGTGGGACTTACGACGAACTCCTTTTAAATATTACAAAACGGAGGCAGGATTTTTTTTTTGTGGAAAGTCTCGTAAATAAAGTGAAGAATATACTCTTCAAGCGTCACCTGAAGACTCACCTCTCCAGGAAATATCTACCAGACTAGACACAAGATCACACAAAGCGCCCCCGACGCCATGCATATGGCGCTATATAATTTAACTATTATTATTATTATTATTACTACTCCGTACCCGCATGGAACAGCTTCCAACCCCTTGCTACCAACAACGACAGCAACCGCGTAACCACAGCAACGGGTGGCTCGAACGTCGCCGCCACTCGACCCCTGACCTCACTCGAAGCGTCCGACGCCGTTGATGATTAGCAATTAATACAGGTATATTAATTCAGGTGGATGTCATTTCTTGGGTTCAAAAGTCCACTTGTTGGCTGTTCCAACGCTTTGTTTCATTAAGTGCACAGTTCGAAGGAAAATGAATTTTAACAAAAAATAAACAAATAAATAAATAAATAAATAAATAGATAAAATAAATTAAGTAATTAATAAATAAATAATTGATGAACAAAATGATTAAAAAAAAAATCAAACACAAACAACACCCTCTTTCCTCACAAACAGACGCACAGCTGTGAACTACCAACAACTCCAGCAACAATCTCAACTACTTTTGCCAAGAAGGGAACAGTTGTTGGCAAAAATAAATAACACTGCTATCAGACGACAAGACAGACCAACAAAAAACATATTACTATTATTATTATTATTATATTATATTAATATTACCACTGGCATCATCAGTACTATTACAATCACCATTATCATTATTATTATTATTATTATTATTATTATTATTAACTTTTTTTACAATACAAATTAATAATAAATTAGTCCATATAGAAATCCTTCTTAATGTAATGAACTCTGAACAGGCATTTCCAGGAATTGTCCTTCAAAAGACGGCATCGTGCATCCGAGCGACTTTGTATAGGATCAACAGGTCGGAACCGAACGTCTCCAGGTTGGAACTTATCCTCTTCCAGCTGTACTTCTCTGAGTCACTGAACTTGAACTGCGAGTTTGCAGGGGGGAGGTTAAATCGGTTTTTAAATTTAAAAAAAAATATGATTAATTTGCAGAAAAAAATAATAATTCTGAGGAATAAAAATTAATTTGGATAAAAAAAGTTTAATTTGGATAAAATAAAACATGGCAAAAGAAAAAAAGCGATTATGCTCATTTGTTGAAATGCAATTTGTATTGTTGCCAAGGCGACGTGAGGTCACAATGGAACAATGACTTAAAGCTATTGAATGTTGATCAACATAAGAAAATAAACAACAGCTAATTAATTATTCATGAATGTGGCCCAGTTAAAGTTAGACTCTTATCTAATGCATCTTATCACGGTCATCTAAGTCATTACTAGGCTAAAGTTGACAGTCACCACTGTTATTAGTATAATAATTAATAATAATAATAATAATAATATTATTATTATTTTTATTCTTATTAAAATTGATAACGGCAACACAAATAAACGACAATTTTAATAAAATACATCGCAAATAAATAATTAAAAAATAAAATAATTACTATTATTATCATCAAAATACTACTATAATAATCGAGGAGTGATAATCTCTAATTGTAATTATTGATGATTAATTTAAGAAATAGGTCAACTCAGGTCACCTTAAAACCATGTTGGGGATTCACAGGTCCCTCGGTCGTCAGGGTGTTGTCGTCGTCATGGTAATTCATGGCAACGACTTCCAACCAGGCGTTGTCCGTGTTTCTCGGGTCGTCGAGGTAACCTTGGGACGATACAAGGTCGAATTGGTTAAGGTTAATATGCATTACATATGTAATATGTCATTCATTTGTCATTCATATTTCAATGTTAATGACTGTGTTAATTATTAATGTTAATACAAAGTAAACACTGGGCTTCATCTCAAACTGCACGTGCGGGTTATTACTGGGGCATGAACCTGATATGGCCAGCAAGTCAGGCAGTTATTATGAGGTTCGTCCGAGGTCAATCAAAGGTCAAAGTTCAAACCCTGGAAGACGTGCTTCTCGTTGATCCTCAACCAGGTCATGGCTTTCTGTTCAAGTACGTTCACCATGGCAGGGTAGAGACACTCGTAGACGGGCATGTGTTCGTGAGGAATTAAATACTGCCAACAGAGAAAAATAGATTTAATTATTTCTTAATTGCATGACATTTGGCAGAGTCAATTATTTGACTATTTATTTATTAATTATTAATCTAATATTATTTATGTATTAATTATTGATCTATTATTATTATTATTATTATTATTATTATTTATCTATTGAAAGAGCCACCTATCGGTTCAAATTGGGAAACAAAAACCGAATTTTCCAAACCTCGGGCACGAAACTCAGAGGTGAGTTGAGGGGAGCCTCAACGCAGAGGAATTGCAGTCTTTTCAGTCCTTCTGTTGTACTTTTGTCTTCCCATCTGGTGGTGCAAAAGGAGAGAATAAGCTATCATTAAATTATGATATTATTAATAAATTATTATATTGAATTATGATATTATTAATAAATTATTATATTGAATTATGATATTATTAATAAACTATTATATTGAATTATGATATTATTAATAAATTATTATATTATTAATAAAACAGCAACAATTATAATATACATGTACCTGATGATTGGATAACATTTAACATACTTATTTATTTTAAAAATAAATAAAATCTTAAAAAATTGAAACAATTTTACAAAAATATTCAGATTGTTTTCATAAAACGAGAACTAAGTGAAATGTACTCCATTCAGGACACAATCCTTCTTTCAATCAGTACCAATCCATTGAAGACACAACCCTTCTGTCAATCAGTACAAATCCAAAATCTAAATTTAACATCAAGTATTATCAGTTATTAAATTAACCTGGTCAGGACAGCCTTGTGAACTCTGTTAGGTCCCCACCTGGGCAGCACCCCTCGTCCCCTCAAACCCGTCCTACCCATGGGGTTCAGCGGGATGCCCTGGACAACCTGATATTCACCCAAGTCACTGATCCTGTTCACCTCGAGGTGTTGATTGAAATACAGGGTGATGGACGGATCCCTAAGAAGAAGCTAGTTAGTTAATCAGTTGATCAAATTATGTAATAGTTAATTAAATAATTATATCCCCATCATAATAACATCATAGCTAATCCAAACTTTCAATATTCATTAATGAGGACAAATTGATGTTAAAATCACGTTTATCAAATTAATTTATAACAAGAACCATAGTAATAAAATAACAAATGTTAATAATAATAACAATAATAATAACATTTTAAATATTTTATATATTGGATACATAATTTTGGTCCAACTGACCTCAAGATGTCCGCATCAGCATGTGGGATCATGAAAACATTTTCATCCGAGAATGCCTCAGGTTTGTATTCTGGAAAGTCAACCTGAAGTAACAACAGTAAGCAGATTGATTACAAATGATACCAATTGATAATCAATCAATAGTTTAATTAATATCATCATCATTATTATTATTATTATTATTATTATTAATCATCATAATTGAAAGTATTTAATCAATGGAGTGATTAATCAGCTTCTCCATAAATAGGTCATAACAACAGGTAAAATAAATCAAGTATAAATCAAATAAATTAATTTTAAAAATTTGATATTCAACCACGGACAGACACACGGACAGCAACACGGACAGACACACAGACAGCAATCATCATGCAATTAATAATGCTAATATAATCAACATATTTAAATTAAAAACTAGAAACACACAAACAAACAAAAAGAAAACAATTAATGAACTAAAAATAGAAACCCGAGCCAACCAATCACCTCGAAGGGCACCTTGGAATCCGGGACGGCGCATCTGAATATTCTAATGTTCGAATAATTTGCATAAAAAAACGTCCTTGACTTCTGATGAAGTTCAACGACTTCCTGGAACTGCTTCTGCATGACTTTCTTTCGCTCCTCGATCATCTTTCTGTTTGACTTCTTCTCTGGAATTATTTTAAATTTTTTAATTTTAAAATTTTATTTGTCAAGTAAATGTAATTTCAAAGATTTAAAATGATTAAGTGTAATATTATTTATTTTATATTATTATTATTATCTATATTATTATATATATTAAATTATAGTTGGTGAATTATAAACAGGTGGTATGTTATTGTTATCCGATAGATATGTTGATAGCATTACTGTCAAGAGAATTATTTCCTTTTGGCAGCTTTTGAATTTCAAATGTTTTAAACTACAATTTCAGTCGAATTAGTAATTAATCGGTTCAATTATAAATGAAATATTTCAATAAATTAATTCTGAAAACTTGAGAATTAGACTTTAAAAACTAACTTAAACAGAAGCAACGGGAACCAACAATTTCAGTCGGTAATTACAATTATTTTCGATTATAAACGAAATATTTCGACAAATTAATTCTGAAATTGGTAACTAACGAAAATAATTAATGAAAAACAAATTAATAAATTAACAAATCAATGAAATTCTGAAAACATTGAGAATTAAACCTGAGACTTTTAAAAGTAAAATCGAGAACGTACGTTGTTCACGAAGGTCGTTGAGGTTATACGAGACCTCATCGACTTTTTGCTTCCTCGAGGCGTATTGGTTGATCAGCCAAAACAAGGTCCTCGATGTCATTTCAAGCTGATGGAGAGAAAGACAAAATAAAAATAAAAATGAATGACAGTCGCACGAGAAGGGGTGCAAGAGTGCAGTTGAATTACTTTAAAGTAATAATTTATTAGTTTGTCGATTAATAATAATAATTAATAATAATTTTATTAATTAATGGTAATAATTTATCATGTCCTGAGACATTTTGTTGTAAATGTTATCAAATGTTTAAAGGAGTTAAACATGCACAGCTGCCACACAAAGCTGATGATCTCTTGAGGATTTCATGCAATTACATTTCACTAATTCACTAAGTCACTTATTATTGCTTCTATTAACCAGTAAATTATAAAATTTAATATCTTAAATTTCGGTTCAAACATTTAAAAACAAATCAATAAAATAAATTATAATAAAAATAAACAAATTAAATAGCGAACAACAACAACGATAATAACATGTTTCTCAATGTGTCCAAATCTTTCATCCAAATCGGGAGGAAACGCAGGAGCGATCGACTGACTGGAAACTTGGGAGGCCAGGATGCTGTTGGTGGAAAACTGCCTTATTTGAAGGCTCATCGTGTCCACCCTGCATAAGAATTAAATTTTTTAAATGTTAATCAAGATGTAATTAATGTTTAAATTTATATTTATCATTATTATTCATTTATATATCTTAAAATTGATTTTTCTAAATATAAATTTATTTTATTATTAATATTTATCAAATAATTTAATTAAAACGTCGTGGCATTCGGTTAGGAGCACCATTTCTGAAAATGTTGTCATTAAAAGCACTAAGTAGATTCTAACAATTCTGACTTTTGGTCCACGTCACGTCATGTCAAATATCCGACATACAGTAGTGTCACCAACTCCATTAAAATTGGAATTCCTGGCTTTTAAGTGCAGACATTTAATGTCACCGCACTTCAAGATGTTCGCAAAACTAATTATGTTTACTATGTTAATGATATGTTAATGTTATGTTAATGTTGCGTTAATGTTACGATAATGTTACGTTAATGTTAATGTTTACTAATTTGTACCCTAAACTCTGTACAGTGATTGCCTAACATCCTTATTAAATAAACCCACTTAAATCCATACTCTGTTGCACAACTATAAATGGAAATATTAAGCACAACACAAAACCATTGCAATCCTTCCTACGACGTGCACAAAACACTGCACAAGTCGTGCAAGTAAAAGTCACGTGTTGCACAATTAGAGAGCCTCGAGAGCACCTGTTGCTGGTGTCCTTGACCTTCTTCTCGAGGGCTTCGTCTTCGTCGCACTGGACCCTCCTGATGTACCTCTCGGCCTGCAGGACCTCCCACTGCCTCAACTCCCTCCGCACCAGGCTGGCAACTGGCATGGCTGTGTATTGGAAAGGTTGCAATTTGGAGATGATTTTCGAGATGATTGGATGATTGATTGGTGTTTGTTTTAAGGTGGATTTGTAATTTAAGGATTTGAAAAAGAAAAAAAAATGTTGTTGAAAAGTGAAAATTTATTTAGTTGATGGCAGGTAATATTTTGAACAATATTCATCTCATATATTATTATTATTATCATTATTATTATTATTATTATTTTAAATTTACAATCCTTGTCTTAGAAATAAATTCCATGAGTCAAAAGCAAGTCAAATGCAAAATCTGTATAATTTTAACCTGACATTAACAGCATAACAATAATATAATAATATAATAATAGTTAATAAAAACAATAAAGAAGCATTCCTAAAGATGATCCTTAAGTCGTATAATTTTTCGTGCTATACTCATCACGTTACCTTTGGATTAATAAATTTATTTGAACTTAATCAATTTGTAAAAATATATAAGAAAATTAATAATAATAATAATAATAATAATAACAAAAATAGCACTGGCATTAATAATTATAACAAAAACAGCAGAGGCAACAACAACATAATAATAATAACAACAAGTCAGAAGCATGTACCCAAATTAATCAAACAGCCAAAAGTGACCTACTGAAGCAGAACTTGATCTTGGACTCTGGAAGTAAAGTGTTGGGAGTGATGCACTTGCAGATGAGGTACAAGTGATTGAAGATGATGAAAGGAGGTGGAAGGGCGGGCCTGAGGTCGTACTCCTGGATGAGTTGGTACCTCTGGGTTCGCCAGACCAGGGATGTCTTGCTCGACACCTCAGTGAAAGTGTCACTGGATTGATTGATTGAATAATTGATTGATTGATTGATTGATTGATTGATTGATTGATTGATTGATTGATTGATTGATTGATTGGTTATTACTTACTGGACTAATTTCACTAGTTTGCATATTGAAGGACATGTTTAAACAATTCGATTTCATTAAAGTCTCTACTATGCTAGCTCCAAGAGCAAGCAGGAACAACAGGTATAACTCGATAAATCACTTTTCGACATTTCTTTACAAACTTAATTAATTAAATCCTCAGTTTAATGAACTAAATAAAACCAGGAAAAGCAACAAATTAAAAAAACAAAATGAACATTTAAAAAGGAACTGACCTTATCATAGCAATGAGAAGGTTCAACATCATGACGTTGGTGATGAGCATGTAAAAGGCCGTGATGATGGGAACCAGCCAAGTGATGGCAGGACAAAGTTGGTCCCTGCCGAGACATTCCGTGGGCTGCCTGCCGTCCGCGGCACACGACTCCGCGGGGTCCAAACCGGCAACTTCCTGGCAGGCGTCGCCTTAAATTCGTTCGGAGGAATTTAAACTTATTATGTATTAAATGTATTATAATTTGAATTATATTTAAAAAGTGATGCATAAATATTTAGTAAATAATCAGATCTCTTAGGAATTTGGAATTTCAAATGAATACATGATCAAGTAAATATCAAGTAGGATTTGCTTTTGTCAAAAAATCGCCAACATTTTCAAACTGAAATATCCCCTGTCATTCTAAAGAGTTATAAAATAGGTTAGGAATGCTCTGATCATATGAGATGAAATTCGAAATCGAGATATTTTTAGCCTTTTAAAAAAGACAATTTTTGGAATTTTGTAAAAAAATCAATGCAAATCTCGGCTCGGTTAAACTGCCAATCGTACCGGTAATGATCTCGTACTCATCCATCTGCTGGAGAACTTTGAACCAAGGGGAGAGTATGACATCTCTGAAGGTCTTGTAGTCGATTGGATAATTCGGAAAGAGCATGACCTGGGTGCTCACTCCGTAGGCGACCACGAAGATGATGACTATGACGAAGAAGTAGGCCAGGTGGATCACCTGGAACGTGGAGTCAAAAGATTCAAACTAACGTTTTCATTTGCACAACACCGAGGAGCAAAAATAAATAATTAAAGTCTTACAAAAATTCATTTCACAAATCACTTTTAGAAGCTGAGTAAGAAAACGGATCGTGAAACTAAATTGCACGGCAGAGACGTCACTCACCGTCTTCCTGATCATGACCATGAACGGCCCGAGTTCTTGGTGGATGCTGAAGAACCTGAGAACCCTAAGGAAGTGCATCATGAGACTAAAGGCCAAGACGATCCTGCTCGAGTAGAAGCAATAGGAGCAGACGTCGGTCGGAATGAATCGCAGGACGAGTCCCGATACGTAGAGACCCAACGAGACCAGGTCCATGATGTTCCAGAGATCCGTAATGTAATTGGAAAACTTTAACTTCCAAGAGGCTCCGCTGCCCATCACCAACTGATGAGATCGAAGATGAGATGATAGACATTAGACCCACATTTACAAGTGGGATCTCTTTCTTAAGTTTCAAATCACTATAAAACAAAGTTTCACACTACAACAGTCCAATCAAATACTTACTTGCCTTATTTCTTCCAGGGCCAACGTTGCAATCCAGATTGTAAGCAACATCTCCTTCCAGTTAATCTTCGGATAGAAGTCCGTCAGGAGGATGAATCCGAACAATATCAGTAAACCAAAGTGGGAGAGCTGGACATAAAAATTGATACTGATCTCAAAATCATGCAGAATTATGGTAAACAAGACAAAGCGGTCGGAATAAATTCAAGAAATTCTGACGATTAATAAACATATAAACGACTGACTTTAATTAACTTAATTTTAATTTAATTAATTATAATTAATAACACTGCATTATTAAATTAATTAATTATTAATCACAGTATTAATCACAATTCACTCACACAATGATAGCTGAACTTGGTGACCGGCGCATCAAAGAAGTAAACGAATCTGTCTTTGTACAAACTGCAACAGCCTGAGGAACCTTTGGGCAAATCCTTTTTACTTTCTTTGGACGTCGACGAATCCAATCTGGAAACGGAAACCAACTTTTCAACCGGCTGGTAAAACCCGTCCGAACGCACCCGGAACAATAGCCAAAGAATAATAATTTCGTGGTAATGTCTGTGGTAAGAACACGTATGACTCACCTGGGTTTTTTCACACTGTTCTGTGGACGGCTAGGAGAGTTTTTATCAGCGATAGAAGCGATGAGCTGGAATGCAAATAATGCTTGGAATTAGTCAACAGTAACATTTTCCAAATACTTTTCATGGTTACTATTACCTTTAGAAATATTAATATTATTATTATTTTTTTCTTTATAAATTATAGCTAAAAAACACAAATGATGCATCTATAAAATGCAAAATAATCCCCCATAAACTTACAGTTTTCTTGACGAAATTTTGCTCTGCATCTTTGCTGTCCTCTTTCTTTTGGAAGATCATCTCCTCGATGTTGATGTTTCGATATTTGAGGATGTATGGGGCAAGAATGGGTAGTGCCAGGGCAATCAGGACCTGTGAGGGAATTAATTATGTAATTGGGTTAAAATGGCTGCCATTTTAATTTATTATGTTAATTATATTAATCCAAATAATTAAGCAACATAACTGGTAAAAAAAAGAGTCTGGATATCTAAACCACTTCATCTAAACCACACTCTCCAGTCTTGTCATTATCAGAATAGCAAAGTACACGAGTGAAAGTATTTATATATGGTTATAATTTACCATATCTTCACATGTATTATGTCTTTGTTAATAATTCCATCTTCATTTGATAAACAATTCTTATTACCAAAGAATAGAGAATTGCTTTTCCATGACTCACCCTGATGTACGAGTTTTCATCCGAAATATTTCCTATCCAGATGTTCGTCAGGAGTTTCTGAACGACGAAGTGCGAGATGAAGAGTTCATTCCCGGCCTGGACCGCCATCTCCAGGAGTGTGGCATCCTCGTAATCTTCGTACGGAGTCACCAGGAGCAGAGTGGCTCGCCTCTGGTCCGTCTCGTAGCATTCGTTCAGGACCTCGACTGCCAGCTTCTCGAAAGTCCTGGAATTTTTGTTTCTGCGATTAGTTGCAATAAATAGTTGCACGAAAGGGTCTCTGGTGTCAAACTAAACAAAAAAAAATACTGGAGAATTGATGGGTTATGATAAATGAGAATAAAAATATAGTAATAAAAATCTGAGCATTTCAAGTGTGATTCATTGGGATTTGAAATGGTATCTTGGTTAATGATTCTGTGAAGTTCTTACGATCCCTGCTCTTGCAAGGGTCCGAGAAGGTCGGAATCATCTTGCGTCGACAGGAAGCCAGAGGAAATGTGATGAGCCATGAGAGCCAACGCCATGGCATTCTTGGGAAGCAGAAGTTATAACACATTATAACATCTTGTGATTATTATTATTATCATTATTATTATTATAATATTGTAAGACACATTAAAAAACATTTTCTATAAGTCAAACGACTCACATATCCTCTCTCCCAGAATATGAGGGACATCTGAGTTCTGCAGATGAGAATGCACCAAATAAAGAGTTCCTTGGCAGGATCTTCAAAGATGATGTTGTTCTCTGGAAATTCAGAATTTCACTCATTTGTAGAAACATTTTTACATGATATTTGAAAAATTAATAAAATTATTATAAATTAATAATAAAAAATTAATATAAATTCAAAAATATAATAATTACAGTGACCTTTGACCAAAGAGAAAAATTACAAGAGAGTAAAAAAAAAACAAGCAATTGAAGGTTATATTGGACACTTAAATCTCAAAGTTCAAACTTTTATAAGAACAATTCAGTCTGAAACACCATAAAAAGTTTATTGAGGCTCTCTAAGTAAAAGCTTGGGAAGCTTTTCTTGCACAAAGAAATGTTAAAGATGAAAGGAATGACAATTTCATGTGTCGTCTGCTCAAAATTTTACATGTGGAAACATTTAAAGATTATTTTTGGAGTAGACATCCAATATTTGCTCGTTCGATTAAATAGCTTCAAGGAATATTTTTAATAACTTAATACTTATAATATAATAATTATTATTTTTGAAAATTGATTTTTTTAATTGATAAATATTACAATAATTCCAATTAAGATAATCCTAGAAGTTATTTAATCATTTAAAAAAAAACATTTCAAACCATTTCTGGAAATGTATCTTCCCGGCCTGAGTTTCTTCATTCCCTTCTTGAATGCTTTTGTTTTTTTAATTTTATGCAGGAGAGCTATGGGCCACGGTCGCTTCCTTTTCTTGACAACGCTGAGATACATGTGGGGATCGACGTCTTTGTAGGGTGATTTCAAGTACATCGGGTGGAAATACTCCCCCATGAACTTGAATATTATCATCCCTACGTGCTTCAGGGATATGAGATCTGATTCCTGAATGCATACAATGGTTTAAGAGTTATTGTTACTTAAAAGTTTATAAAGGAGTTGTAAATAATTAGCAATAAGTACCCAATCCTTACCTTGGCCATTTTGTCCAGCTCAGCATTCTGCTTTAGCGTAACTGGCTATAAGATTTAAAAAAAACGTGAGAGGAAATTCAAGTAATTGAAGGTTATCTTGAACACTCATCAAAAGGACCTGAGAACTAATCATTTTTACTTACGTCATTGTACAATTGGAGCAGCCTTTTGACTGTCAAGAACTGATTCAAAGTCACACCTTTGTCTATCAAAAGTTTGACGAAATCGATGTTGTTATCGACGAGAGCAGTGAAGAGAAGATCGTGCAATTCCTCCACCTTAAATGCGTGAAAAGACTCTTATGTGGAAATCACCATTTTTAGAGGTACATCTTATCGCATTGATTCCTTGGTTTTGGAGTTTCTCCAAAAATCAGAGTTTGGTTTCCAACCAGGGACTAGCAACATGTAATACATTTTTAATAAAGTAATAAAGTATCCTAGCTATATAGATAATTCTGGCACAAGCGACACGCTCCCTAGCATGCTTAAACGCGGTAAGACCTAGTTTCTCATAGCAGACATTCATTTGAATAATTTCAAAGGAATTCCGTGTAAACAAATAGTTCATGATCTATGTTGTTGTTTTATCTCTATGTAGGGTCGTGAATGCGCCATTTTCTAAACCAGCAGACGACGCATCCAAAAGTCCGCAAGTAATATAAACAAGATATGCAAAGAAGCAGTTATGGTGATGAGACCTCATACTGGTTAAGTGATTTATTTACGCCAGTTGTTTAAAAAAAATAAACTAGATAGTCGTTGTAAAAAAAAACATAGACAATAATTCAATATTTTTAGTTTTGTGAAAGGCTACAAACCTATTTTTTGCCTATCAATGGGATATCAATATTATATTTCATCAAATTTTCTACAAAAATATTTGCCAGTTCAATAACGTTCAATTCGAAGTCATATAAAAGCAATAGTAAAACAACGTGGCGCCTCCACAACCCCGAAATCACCACTTTGAAAGGACCCTTTCTGCTCTTAAAAGAACATGCAAATTATATCTTGAAAACAAATACTCGGCCATTCATCAACATAATCCGGAAGCACGACCGAGCGTCGTTCAGGAGTACAATTTCCTGCTTTAATATTTTATTAAGCAATAAAAATCGAGATCAAGGTCATCAAGAATGTGTAGCCTAGGGTAGGGTTTCAACAAACCTCAAATTCTGCATCTTCCGTGTATATTTGGTCCTTAGCTATGTCGATTCGATTCAGAGCCAAAGCCAGCTTTAATTGGTCGATTCTCTTGCTATGGTTAGCTGCATTAAAAATATTATTTGATATTGAAGCAGCTGTGACAGCGGAAGGACAATGTGTTTATAGAGTCTGCGGTAGGTCTTTTGATAAACACGATCTGAGCGGCGCGAACTGAGCTTTGAATGAGACAACCGACTCGTAGGTGATGCTTACGAAGGTGATGGTGACAACAATGACGATAGTCTAATATTAATGGATGCTGGTAATGGATGCTATCTTAACGTTTTATCAAATCGCAGCAATTATTCATCCATGCGACGATCCACAAAATATTTGAAATGGTTACTTTTGAGAATGGCTTGCAATATTATGTCATCGATGTCTCCCAGAGTCGATTTGGCTTCTGCTTTGAAGACAGACAAGAGATTGGACTGTTCGATACAGTACTTGACCATCTCTCTGTACGTTGTGGCATCTGACAGGTTGAACTGGTGCATGATCATTTTCTCAACGGTGTCGAGTGTCTTTTGTTGGTACAATACGATGGTCCTATTTGTAATCAAACATTTATTTACACTTTGATCGAGCGCATTCCTGCTTACCGAGTGCACTCTGGTTAACGTAGTTCGAACGATTCGTGAGTAATTGGTACTTTACCGTTTCTGTAACTTTTTGAAATCGTCCGTCATTTTCACGTCGTTGAATTTGCAGTTGTTGTAAGCGTAGGCCAAAATGTCAGCCATCCCACCAGAACCCTGTGGCAATTTGTAGAACTTATTGTTCCAGGGATGAAGTGCAATCGTGGGATGCTTTTATTTATTTATTTATTTTTAATTAAAAACCTTTGATAAGCGGACAGTTAAAACAGACTGTTCATTGTATTGAATTGAAAAAAAAGCCATCTCAGCTTTTTAAACTGTAGCCTCTGTGGAGACTTCAGGTTAACGTTATTGTTATTGTAATGTTTATCATCGTCGTCGTCATCATCATCATCATCATCATCATCATCATCATCATCATCACCATCACCATCACCATCACCATCACCACCACCACTACCACCACCACCACCATCATCATCATCATCATCATCATCATCATCATCATCATCATCATCATTATTATTATTATTATTATCATCTTTATTGTTATTATAGTTTGTTCAACGTTATTATCGTTTTTATTTAATCAGCTTCATATCTGATATTGACGGCTAATGTTACCAAACTGGAATAAAAAATTGGATAACGATAATTAAATAGTTTATTTCGTCAATGAATATGCATAAGGCACCATAAATATTAATGAGGTCAACGGAATTTTAAGCGGTCTGTCAAGCCCCCAGGGGAATAATTGACCACATATTGATGTATCTAATTGCATATCAATTAGCCTGGACTGTTATTAACCTCACAAAAGCAACGACAGCGAAACTTTAACAAAAGTAAAATAATAATAATAATAATAATAACAACAACAACAACAACAATAATAATAATAATAATAATATCATCAGTAAAATTGATCAGAATTCGAAGCAAAAAATCGTTACTTTACGCAAAAGCAGTAATTTGTAACGAGCAATGAGCTGCTCGAGCGGTTGACCGGTACGGACGAAATTTCGTTTGCTCGTTACAAATTACTGCTTTTGCTTAAAGTAACGATTTTTTTGCTTCGAATTCTGGTCAATTTGTGTCCCCTACCAATTTTTTCGTGGTTGTGAGCATAATTTCTGGAAAAAAGGGGAAAATAAAGCTGTGAATTGGAAACAACAGTTTCGTTGATTGTCTAGTCATTTAGTTGATAGGACTTCATAGTTTGCAAAGGCTTTCAAGCTAGTTTGTTCAATTTGTTGGTTTTCGTTGAAATATGGACACTCAGTCCAGAGGAATATTGTTAGTTAGAACGTTCGAGAAATGTGTACGACGAAAGTCTCCATTGTTCGAACATTGAGAGCGTACAACGAGAATGCCCGCCAAGAAAGTGCGAATTCTGCGGCTCCGAATTCAAAACAGAGCGAGTGCTAAAAATTCATCAAAACCATGCCCATTCAGTTGAATATCACAGAGACAGGGCCAGTAAAAGCTACTCCAAGTGTCGCTGGTCGGAAGAAGAATCTCATATGCTTGCAAAAATCGAAATTGAATTAAAGCAGGAAGGTTACAAGAATGTAGATATTGAAGCTCAAAAAAGATTTCAACATCGATCCTTAGCAGCCGTCAGGAGCCATAGACGCCAATCGTCTTACCGAAAGATTTTGAGGGCTCAGTCTGGTGATATGAGAGAGGTTACGGAATCAAGTGAGGAAAATAACGAAGGAGATTGTCCAGCCATTCCTTCCGTAAATGATGATGATGATGAGCGATGGGAAAACATTGCCAGAGCAGAGTTGAGTTTGAATTCATTAGAAAAGAAAAGAATCAATCTGGCCATACACAGAATCGTGCCTCAATTTTCAATTAAATCAATTCGGAAAATCAGAAATAAACCCAGTTATCGCCAATTTCTTAAAGACATCATAATGGTTGAAATAACTTCAAAAGCAAAAGAAATAAGAGCCCCTTGTTCATTCGATCCAGTGGATATGCTTTTCAATGCCGTTATTGACATGGTCCTTAACGAAGTGGACAAGCCAATCGGCGTAACAGGAGACGCTGAGTCCAAAATAAAATGCAACTACGTTGCCTTTGCTGACGACCTCTTGCTGATGTCTACAACAGACGTTGGAATGCAGATGATGCTTCAACAACTTGAAGGAGGAATGTCAAAGGTGGGATTAGCGATGAATCCAATCAAGTGCGCACCTCTCCGCACCGAGATAAACATCGCAAAAATATCGTGGATTGTTAATCCGGAACCATACCTTGAAGTGCAACACACGAAAATCACTGCACTAAATATCATTGAAACCTACAAATATCTTGGTATTGAGATTGGGTTTAAATATGCATCAATAGCAGAAAAAATTCAAAAAGACCTACACTCCATTTCGCGCGCCCCTTTGGAACCACATCAGCGACTCTACATTCTCAGAACTCATCTCATGCCTGGCCTTGTACACCATCTCAGCTTCGAAAAAATAAGCCTCAAGTCATTGAATGCCGCCGACGTCATCATTAGACGAACAGTTCGACATTGGTTGAAATTGCCGAAGGACGTCCCAAATGCATTCCTGTATGCCCCAGTCCGACTAGGAGGTCTCTGAATCCTTCAACTTCGAAAATTGATTCCAAATATAAGAATTCGTCGCATGTCGCAGGTCTTTAAAGAAGCCAAAGCGAATAGAGACCAATTCATGCTGTACGTCCTTGGAGGCGGAACGACAGTGATGGGAGAAGTCAGGAAGTTTGGTCTCCCACAGAATTGTACAGACGCCAAAACAATGGGCATCAGAACGGCCAAACAACTGTTCAAAACAGTTGACGGATATGGACTGCAATCGTTTTCAAACGCCATTGGTCCAAGCGAATGGCTAATCGATGGAATTAGCAGAATGACGTCAGATCAATGGATCAACTGCGTGAAGGTTAGAGCCGCGGTCCTACACAACAGATTACGGGAATCGAGATACAAGATGTATTTGAGCACTCTCTGCACTGCTGGATGACGGACTGAGGAGTCGCTGGGCCATATTATACAGCGGTGCCATGTTACCGATGGTCCTAGACGTGTTAGACACAACTCCATTTTGGCCATGTTAGGAAGCAAACTTGAAAAGATGGTGTTTACTACCAGCATCGAACCCAGAATCCCGCCGATAGAAGGAACAAAAATTCCTGATTTGTGCGCATGGAAAGGCTCCACTTACGTCGTGTGTGACGTGGCAGTGGCATCGGATATTGCCGACTTGAATAAAATACATGCTTCAAAAGACGCAAAGTATGACCTTCCGGGAATCCACCAATGGATGAAGGAAAATAATCCGATGCCAGAACAACGGAGTCAGAAAGGTACCGTCACCGCCCTGGTCTTGAACTGGAGAGGAGCAATAGCAGAAGAGTCTTGGAGGGTTTGGAGAAGATTTGGGGTCTCATGTGGACCTCCATAAAAACGATGCAGGAGACCCATAAGATTTGGCGAACTTCTAAAAATAACGCCTGGAGAAGAAGAAAAAAGAAGAGTTGAATTGAATGACATTTGTGAATGTACAATGACTCGTAAGATCGACTTGAAAGTTCCTTTTTTTAATGGTCTGACGGGATTTCCCAGACCCATTGGCGGACCTAAAATTATTGAATCGGATTATGAATTGTATGAATTGATTGATTTTTGTGAGTTTTTCGCTGGGCTAATAAAGGGAAAAAAATTAATAATGATAATAATAATATCATCGGTAACAATCATAAGATAATATTAAGTAGGAAGGAGTACCTCGATGATTATGACTGAGATGCCGTTATCGATGTCCCTCATGACGTCATGAAGAGTTTCCAAGTCTCCACCCAGAATGATGCTCACAACCGGAATGACTACCGCTTCTGGAAGTAAACAGAGTGAAAACAAAGTATTCACAATTGCCTGACTACAATCACCTGTTTCCGTTGTGGTCACAGCTTTGTTTTAAATTGTCGCTTTACTCAGAATGTAATTCAATTTATGAAGCGCAATGATTATAATTTCAAGACTGCAAGGAGATCACTAGCCACTGAGTAAAGTCGTCGTAAAAATCATAATAGTCAATCAATTATCCGGTAATATATAATGAAAATTCGCTTCAAAACAATTTCCTTTGAAATTCGCAACAGATGGTATCGGTACGATGACATTTGTCCTCGATATAAAAAAAAAATTGATCATCACCTACGCTGTCTTACCTGACTCGTCAGAAGAATCCAGATTGGCTATGAGCCTTTCCAGGTCCTCCCTGATGAGTTTCTCTGGGCCACACTTCTGTTGAGTTCCATCGTCCACGAAGATGAAATGGGAATGATTTCTATCCAGTTGAACTTCGTTGGCACGGGCGGCGTCTGGGGGTACGATGTAGTGGACGGGCCAGTGTCCTAAGCCCTACATGGAGGAATGTGGTCGAACGTTAGCGCAAAGCCTTTCCATGTTTTAAAAACTAGAGTCAGAACAAAGCAATTACTTGAATTTCAAATTTAATTCAGAAGATTAACGGGCAGAGCACTAGCGAGCGAGCCGGTGAGTGTGGCCCCTCAAATTAATGGATTATCTTGCGATAGCAGCTTGCAAAGCCACGTTTGAGGTGATATTTAAACGCTCCCAACAAGTGCTCGCTATGTTGTTATTGTTGCTGTTGTTGTTGTTGTTTTTGTTGTTGTTGTTTTTGCTGATAATTATCGTCTGCTCTTTGAACTTATTGTTGGGAGAAGGAAATCGAGATCTTGTTTTTAAATAAGGGTAAAGAAAGTTTTGACAGACAATGTCAACGACCTTACGATCATCCTCATCGCGTCAAACCGACCTAAATAACGAACACAATGCAGAGAATGAATTCAGTACCTCTTGTGAAGCCAAATAGCAATCGTTATTGTGCTATTTGACGTTGTGTCGAGGGTGTCAAAATTTTAACTTATTGGCCGTTGCAGACGACAAAGAATTTATCACAAGAGTTATTTGTTATTTCTAGCAACGACAACGTCAACAGCAACGCTAAATGATAGCAGTATTAATTAAATTTGTTGGGAGGAGTTAATTTTCTCTGATTGACTCCGAAAATATCAATAATATTGGCTTGTGACGTTCATCATCTGCTATCGTCAGCATCATTGATGATAATATCATAATCATTGTCTTTCACCACATCGTCGTCGTCATCATCATCATCATTATCAGCATCATCGCAGTAGTAGTCGTCATCATCATTTGTAACGAGCATGGCACTGAATCAACAGATTAATGTGCGAGGAGCCATTTATGTTCTAAAAACTTGTCTCCCGATGAAATCTGTTATCGACTAATGGTGAAGATGATGATAATGATGATGGTGATGATTTCACATCCCGACCAAGTTGATAGATGAAATTCTATCTTATGTCTTGTCAGATAAACAGATGCACATCGGTACGAGCTTAGCCTACAGTCGGAGATAGGCATGGAGTAATGATGACGAGATAATATGACATTGTATTATGGCATATTAATGCTCATAATAATTATAAATATTATTATTATAATTCATTATTATAATAATAATAATAATTATTATTATTAATTTAATATAATTATATTGCATAGTCTTTTTTAATAAAAAAAACATGGAAACAAAAAGCGATCTTAAATTTAAAAGAATAATAATATTAATAACAATAATAATAATAATAATAATTTTATAATAATAAATAATACAAACAATAGAAGTTAATAAATAATGCAGACCGGAAATAAATAGTTCCGTCGTGGAATGAACCGAAGAACTAAACCGACAAAACGTACATTTTGATTGACCAGTATCTCCCTGTTGTTGACACAACCCCAGGGACCGATGCCTATGGCTACCAGTTGATTCTTCCTGCCGTAGCGCACCCCAAAGTATCTGATGGCGTCTCCTACTTCTTTGGTGGCCCCCTGATACAAGCCGTCCGTGATGATCCAGGCGTCTTGAAATTGTGATGATGATTATGATGACGACGACGACGACGATGATGAAGGTGATAGTTGTGTGAGTCACTGGCATTCATCATGCCATCAATATTCACATGCGTCATTCGTCATCATCATCATCACCACCGTCAATCGTCGATAGTAGTTGTCGTCATTGAAATTATATTCTTACGCTGCAGGAGGGTAATAGTTTTGATTACACTGTCGTAGAAGCCAGTCATCATCATCGTCACCATCATCATCATCATCATCATCTTCGCAAATTTCATAATCACCATCACAGCCGCATTCATCATTAGAATAGTCTCCACCATCGTCACGACCGACGTCATCAAAGTCATCATGCTAGCGTCATCCAAAGTGACGTCTTCATTCGTAATGAACCAAAACACCAGAACAAAGGGTTAAATGCATAATATTCAAAAATTTTTCGCTAATTGACAAGGACGATTATTTCTGATCGATTAAAATCAATCAATATGGTGCCAAGCGAACCCATTCTCGACTTCCCTCGTCTGGATAGGCTGGCGTTCACATCTCCAGCCAATCGGATTAAAGTATGGACGATAAAGTATGGATAATGACGATAATAGTACTACAGTAGTACTTTCATCATCTGTAGATAGTATCACTATCATCATCCACGGTTACTAAAGCGCTTTCCAGAGGTTCATGGATTAATGTAACTCTTGAATTTCAACTCACTCGTTGATTTGGCAGCCTTAGTGAGTCCGTGGCAGAAGACCATTTTCAGTTCCTTCTTGAAGAGGAAATTTGCCTTCGCACCTTTCACGGAAATGATCAGTTTCGGTTTCGGTATCTCCCACTTTTTGACTAGAAGCGTGACGAGTTTGGACAGGTGAGTTCTCGAATCGACCCTGACGTACTGCAAGTGGAATTTGAACAAGCGGGGATTTGAACCCGGTGCCTTTCGTCTGGCCAGTTATGAAATGTACGATCGGCAAGGAAATTGTACAGGACGGGTCGGTTACCTTGCTGTTAGTTTTTCCACCAAAGTATATTTCACCGAAGGCATCGGTGGGAAGACTTATGGTGTCTTTGAGTTGATTCCACGATGGGTGCTGATCGTCGAGATCCTGTCGATCGTGATGCGTGTCGGGGTAGCCGCAGAAACAGTGATCGCTGATTGTCAACAGATGTTAGAGTGGTCAATTAATTAGCCACACAAGTAAAAGCAAAGGTTAAGGTTATGGTTATTGCCTCCAGCTATGATTGATTAATATGTCGCTATGAATGGAAATAGGCATGGATGTGAAGAGCTGATGGGTTGGAAATTCCAAAGCCATAAATCTTCTAAATGCGTTTCATTTAAACCTTTCTATGAAGGGCAAAACGACAACATGTGAATCACGAAATCTGACTTAATGAGCATAATGTAAATTGCTAATTAGGGGCGTTTGAAACACAATGAAACGTCGTAGCAACTCACATGCGTTGGTCCTGTTCATTGTACACGAATCGCTTGCAGACTCGCTTTTTGAAATTGTCGAGGAAATACTTCACCAGGTTTTCCTGAAGAAAAGAAGACAAATCATTAACTCACGTTAATGTTTGGAAAACTGAGCAAAAATTTGAAGGAAAAAAAATTAAAAGTAAGAGGGGCAGTTTAAACGCTTCATCATCTTATTAACTTGTGGCCAATTGGATCAAGGTTTTATTTTGAAAATGTGGAAAGTGATCAAAAGAAACTTTTGAAGCAATCTGAGGAGGTATTTGATGTCTTTATGAAATCCGGAAATAAATCATAATTAGAGATTTAAAAAAAAAAAAGCTTTGTAAAACTGCACAATGAACGATTGTGGCAGAAGCTTCTTTTCATCTACAATACAATACAAGCTATTGAATTGCTCCATTTTTAATCATTTGGAACCACGGGTTCAAACGAAAACTGAAATCTGAAAAGCAAGAAAGTTCTCCTACGAACATCGACATAATTTGGGACGTTGTTTCGTATATTACTCAACGAGATTCCAAGGTCCTCGGATACGACTTCCGGACTGCAGTCGTCCATGTCGCTGTAAACGACGCCGTCGACGTCTTCATCGTCGTAATCGTCTTCACCGGTTGCGTTTTCATCTTCTCCAGGCGCCTGCCTTTCGTCGTTAGGATCTGAGTCACGACTCATGAGCATGGTGCAAGTTCAGTTGAAGTCTGATTTTGAGTTTACAACTTCCAAGTGCTCTTGTAATCCATAAGATTTACGGCTGAGTATCCGAGTGCGAGCGAAGTTGAACTGAAATCAACGAACTTGAAAATCGAATATCCGAGCAGTATGAAATTCTCAGAGCCGGTCCCGCTACGGTGTCATTTGTTTATCTTTACTCAAATAGCTACACTCACTCTATTCAAAGGCTTCAGTCTGAGCGTAAGCCCTCCCTATATAGGCTTAATGTAAGACTCCTTCAAGTTTATGAGCAGGTTTGAAGATCACATTCATTCATTCATTCCTATGACAGCTCAGAGATGAGCGTGCGAACTACCAATCGGTCACCAATCTACCAATTCAGCTTGTTTTTCCTTCTCAACTCAACAACCATAGTCGGAATCTGGAGTTTAGTACGAGTGCATTTGCAATGCAAACTTTGCAAAGTTGCTGTAGCTTTGGCTCTGTTCACCTTTGCATTTATAATAGTCATAGACCAATACAAACATTGTACAATAGTTGTACTACAATGCCATGCAAATGCGGTCGTTGAAGTCATCTCTCGAGGACAAAGAGCCTAACGTGACTTCAGCAAAACTTATCTCAAATCAATTTATGACTTCTGAATATCCTTTGTGCCAACTCGAAGGTTTCAACGAAGACCTCTACGAAGCTTGTCAAGTCCAAAGAAGATTGATCATCGATTCATGTTTGATTGAACTTCAATCGATTGACAAAACAAAAGCTTTGGACAAAAGGCAGATTCAAATTCAGTCAAAAGAACCGCCTCGCATCGGCGCTTGAAACCGATGCCCACGTATTTTCTGTTGCCTGTCAGAAGACCACGACATCGTAAATAGCAGCAATTATTTTCATAAACCGAGATAATTGAGAATAATTTGAGACGCACTGAATTTGATGTTTATAGAAAACTATTGAAATTATCGTATATTAATTGGGTATTCACTGGGCCTTCATTGTACATTCACTGCCATTAATTTTTATACTTCAATGAACCCTGACAGTGTGGCGAGCATTTATTTACTCCTACGATATCACATCGGATCTAATCGTTTACAGGTAACGGATCACCTTGACACCTGGATTGATTCATGCTGCCTGCTTTTACATTCGAACGCATAGCATAGGCATTTTAGAAGTAATTATTACAACAATTATCATTAACTATTTGAAAGTAATATGAGTTAATATATTATTACGAGATGTTTTCATTACGATTTAACTGATTATTACTAGACATGTTATTTGTTATATTAACAAGTTTAAAAGTGGAGATTAAATTAATTGATTACAAATTCATCGTTTCATCCTCATCGGTATTTAGATTTCTGACCAGAAACCCATTCAAAGAAACCTTAATTCACAATTTATCATAATGCTAATTCATAATTTAGCTTAAAACCTTATGATCTAATAATAATAATAACAACCAGCCAATCTGAGCCCACAAAAACTATTTCAGCATAATAAACATTATCATTAATGAGGATCATTACAGGCTGACAAGAAAACTGCGCGGACGGACGAACATTTAAGCATCTAATTAATTAATTATACATCAGTTAATAACCAAATTAATTAATTAATTTGTTAGTTTTTAATTAATTAATTAGTAAACCAGCAGATTCAATGGTCAAATGCGTGATATTAACATAAATTAATATTAACATTTTGAGCACTAAATTCGGACATTACGACTTTCGCTTTGGAAGTGAGCTTTGGAGGACCAAGCTTCAGTTGAGAATCGTTAACGTTGCTCACCACGTTTAGTGAACAGTAACCTCTCTGCACACTTCTTACCCTGGTACTTCAAACCTCAGAAGGTCAATCACTTCTGAACTCAACGTCTTCACATCGTCCATTGGAACTCCATCCAGAAAAGTATCGGCGTCTCAACCAATCAGAATAATTCACAATAATTAGACAAGAGTCAAGTATTAACGAGAAACAACGTCAGTTATAATAGTAAATTTAATAATGAAATTTTATATCAATATTGTCCAATATTGAAAGCATAACAAAGGAGGAAAATGGTGGCATTTATTTCATTTAATTACATATTCTTAGAATAATTGCAATAAATTTATATAAAATCTGCATTGCATGAAAATCAGAAAACAAACCCCACCGAAAAAGATTGCGGCCAATTCCGTGACCGTCCTTAGCAAAGCTAAATTTAAAGAGAATAATAATTATTTGAGGACATAATAAGCAGCCAACATCAAGCAGTTGTGCCACAAACTTTCCACTCTTTGTGTACTTTATACAATTGCTGGTATTAGTAAGCAAGCAGATGCGATGGTCAAATTGGTGACATTAACATAAATTAACATTAATTGCATAATTATTAATATTAATTAATCGTTTGCATCGTCAAAGCCGAGCAACGAATGAGCACGAAGCACGAAGAATCGCAATAGAAAACCCCTCACGTCGGAACTTGAAGTTCGTCAAAATGATTTGAAAATTTAAAATTTAAAATCACAAATAAAAACAGAAAAAAAATGGCATCAGAAATCACTGAAGGCACACTAGGTAGCTCTTTGAAGTGAGATGATAAAAAAAAAACCTAACCATAGACGGTGATGACGACGACGACGATGATACAAAAGACATGAAGGGACTAAATTATAAATGACTGGATTATGCCAGCAAAAGTCTTAACATTTCCTTCAAGTTTCACAATTAGATGCAAATTGAGAATATTCTGGAAAATAAACCCTGCAAAGAAATTTCAAAATAATAACTTGAGAATCGAGTTAAGCACGTTGGTCCGAGACTCGTCCGAGACGTTCCCTCCCGGTGCTGTCGGAGCTAAGATATTATGACGAGGATAAAATGCCACGCTGCAGAACGCGATCGGACGAATTCGATGTTTTTAGATTTAAAAAAAAAGAATAATAATAATAACAATAATAATAATAATAAAGAAAGCAACGCGAAACATTTAATATTGCTGAGAATTCGTTTACATCTCTGATGGTCGGACAGTAGCGACGAAGATCTCGACGGCTACCGTCCGATCCGATCGCAGCACTCGGGGGTCACGGGGTTCACTCAGGGCAGGTGGAGTTGTCTGAACACCTTCCGACACCAGGAAGCTTCTTCCCTCAGAGGTTCGTCCGCTGCCATCAACTTCCTCTTCTCCCTCGTTGGCAGGCTCCCGCAGGCAGTTTCGTAGTGACTCTCGAATTTGTCTGACATTGGAATGATCAAATGCAGCGGTCAATATTCATGTTTGTCCATTTATATCAGACAATTCATTCATTCATTCATTCACTCACTCACTCACTCGCTCACTCACTCATTCATTCATTCATTCATTCATTCATTCATTCATTCATTCATTCATTCATTCATTCATTCATTCATTCATTCATTCATTCATTCATTCATTCGACCAAACTCTTACCGATGTCAAAGGTTCGCCTGTCGAGAGCAGTCATGGAAAGGAAGAGGACGTCGTGGAAGATGTCTCTGAGGAGGACCCGACTGCCCTTTCCGCATCCTCTCGACCTTTCCTGGAGCACCAGCTCCACTGGAATGCGGTTGGAAATGGCACCGGAAATTAACTGCTGGAGAAGACTGAAGAAGGAAAGAATGTAATAATCATATTAATGAAAGAATAGAATTTATATTGAGAGCTAGAGGAGAGTGGATGTGACTTTTAAGTTAAAGTTGAATGCTGTGGTTGTGGTGATGATGATGACGACGATGATGGTTATGATGACGAATAGACTTGTGGTTATGCCAATAATATATCTATGAAACAGAAATTGTGTACCCTTTGCTGAAAATTATTCCTGGTTTGTCACGAAATGCATCCTGGGATTCTGCAAGGAAACTTTGACCTTGAGACAAGAAATTATGAACAACAACAACAACAATAATCATATTATTCATTAAATCAAATTATGCAAATGGTCATTGACAAATAAAAAACAAAAATAAAGGGCTAGATTAAAAATGCTTTCTATGCTGCAATGCAAACAATGCTGTACTGTAACTATCGTATTACTAATGTATACTGATCGCATGAATAATAAATAAAATAATATTTCAATTTAATAATTCATGAATCCAGGGACAAACCAATTTCCTTCCAGAGGAGGTACATGGGCGGACCGAACTCGTGATGCGTGTGAGGCGAGTCCCAGAGGGTTTTTACAACCACCTGCCTGACTAGATTGCACTTTTTGAAATAAAATGAAAAATAAATTCTTAAATTAATCAATATCTGATTAAAAATTAAGTGGAATTAAATTTATTATCTATTTATTAAATTATTATTATTTATTATTTAAAACTCTAAATTGCATGTTGTGAGTTCAAGTACAATGGAAACTGAAAACTCTTGAAAACAATTGGACTTCACCTTTTTGAGCTGCAGAAGCATTTGCTTCAAGTGAGTTGGAAGACCCAACTTGTTCATGTGCCACAACTGCAACAAATAATGAATAATAACAAATTATAAATAACAAATATTTGCCATAATAAATTTTAAAAAAAATTGATTTTAATGAATTAAAAATAAAAATGCGGTGAATTGAAAAAATGCATTCTACACTGAGTTTTAAAATATAAAAGAAATAAAGATTCATTTTCAGAAGACTTTTATTGGGTTTTATTCAACGTAACAGGTTCATTAACTCATTGATGATGTAGTTATGGATATTAATTATATATTTAAATTGACTTATCATTAATATTCATAACGAATAGATATTAATAGATATTAATTATAGATTTAATAGACTTATCATTAGTCGTGCTAGATTAATTACTTTGCAGGTGATCTAGATATAAATAAATTAAATTTAAAAAAATAGTTTGTAAAAATGCTGACCAGGTTCCAAAAGGTAATGGAGTGCTCTCCAACCAAATCTGCCTCGTTGATGTAATTGTCCCCCTTTTGATAAATCATATTCTCCAACTCCTTCCTGACCACTAACGGACTCAAATATTGAACTTCAAACTCTCTCGTCAAACCACTAAAACGTTAGATGAGCTTTAATTATTATTATTATTTAATGCAATTGTTAAAAAACTAGGACATAAATCAATTGGATTAAATTATTTCATTTTTAAAATTCTATCCATTTATTTGAAAGAAAGATTATGCCTGGTTATGCCAAAGTCATGAAACAACAATAATATCACTCAAATATTGTAATCATTGAACACTGCTTAACAGAATTGATAACAGAATTGATAATATCAATGCAAGTGGAGCATCTCATCACCTGGAAGAACCTTCATCTTCACATGACTCACTTCCAGCACTTCCTGGAAGGGAATGTTCCTGGAAAGAGATGGATGCTCTCAGTTTATGAAGATGGAAAGAAATAAATTGTTTCAACATTGAATCTGCATCTGTATCATACCCTGATGTTGATGTGAAGCATTGGCACAAAGGTTACAGAGCAGCAATAGCATCTGAAAGCAATGTGAAAGCTTAATATTAGGACGTATTAGGTGGAACATTGCTCAGAATTCATTTACAATTTAAAACAAAATTTAAGTCCAGATAACATAACAAGAAAAAAATTTCAAATATCAGTCATTAAGAATGATCACAGAGACACAAAGACATATTCTTTAAAACCATTCATTATGTTCATATTAAAGGGCAATACTATCCCTAAATCCCTTGAACCAACTAATTTGGCACAACAAATGGCTACATTTCAATTCCAACGTGACAATGACACATTATGTGTAGCTCCTGTCAACAATCTTAATCTTCCAAATCCAAATCAAAATCCAGCTTGCCAGAGTGAGTGAGAAGAAGTGAGTGAGTGAGTGAGTGAGTGAGTGAGTGAGTGAGTGAGTGAGTGAGTGAGTGAGTGAGTGAGTGAGTGAGTGAGTGAGTGAGTGAGTGAGTGAGTG
The DNA here is from genome assembly GCA_034509925.1 of Hirudinaria manillensis. Classification (NCBI taxonomy): domain Eukaryota; kingdom Metazoa; phylum Annelida; class Clitellata; order Hirudinida; family Hirudinidae; genus Hirudinaria; species Hirudinaria manillensis. The sequence continues at coordinate 11,399,447 of CM067526.1, forward strand.
AGTGAGTGAGTGAGTGAGTGAGTGAGTGAAACATCACCCACTTTGTGTTGAGATCAGAATCGGTGAGGTTCCAAGAAGACATTATCTGCTCCTCGTACAAGAGACTGGAACAGTTGTTGCACTTCATCTGAGAGGACATCTGGACAAAGAGGTGAGGATACTGGCAGGCAAAGAACTCATCTCTGATCCTCTTGTGGAGAGGGATGCTGGAAACTGATGAGGAAAGGCTTGAGACGTCTGAAGTCACCATAGCTGCATCTGTTGTTAAATAATAAGCTTATTATTATTATTATTATTTGAATTCTTTAGGAATTATTGTAATATAATTGCATTATAATATTAATATTATTCATAACTGATAATACATTTTATTGCAAGTGTACAAGTAAATATTGTTTATTGCAGAATATTAATATACAGCACCAGTACTCCAAAAAAACTACCATTTTCTCACCTATAGACTGATCTGCATTCTCAGACAAAGAGGAAATGCTTAGATTTGAGTCCATGGCCAAGCAGGAGACATTGGTACAATCTGTCTCTGGAACCTTTCCCTGATTCTCAAGGCTATGCTTTGAGGGACTGGACAGAATGTTCTGGACATTCTGAGTGGCAGTCTGGATGAAATTGAGGATCGAGTCATTCTTGAAGAAAGATGGGGACTGAGGAAGAGGGGTGGAGGCCAGACTGTGGTTTCTTCGTTGGGGAGTGAATGGAGCACCCTCAAAGCTTGACAGGTCAGTCCATGATTCTCTTTCCTGGCCCTTCAGTTCTTCAGAGCTGTTGAACTTCTCTACGGGCTGGCTCGGGTCGGCATCTCTAGTCAGAGTCTTCTTGGAATCGGTTTGGAATAAATTCCTGATGGCCTCGCCTGGACTGAATCATTCAATCAGTTGTTCTCAACTTTTTGGAAATTGTTTGGAAGAGTTTGAATTGAGATTTGATGAAATCAAAATGAAAATAAAATGAGTCATGTCTTGCCAAACAAAATCAAATGATCATGAGTCTGCAGTCCATCTCATACAGCCACAAGCACCCCCTCACAATGAAGAGCACCACATAAATGCAAGTGGTGCTATGTAAGTGAACAATTAAGTTTAATATAATTACAATTACAATCACATTACATTTACAATTACATTTATAATTACATTTACAATTACATTTATAATTACATTTACAATTACATTTATAATTACATTTACAATTACATTTATAATTACATTTACAATTACATTTATAATTACATTTATAATTACATTTACAATTACATTTATAATTACATTTACAATTACATTTATAATTACATTTACAATTACATTTATAATTACATTTACAATTACATTTATAATTACATTTACAATTACATTTATAATTATATTTACAATTACAACATGACACCAACCTGAATGGAGCCCTTGAAACTTTACCATTGTCTCCTTCGAAGGTCTTGGACTTGTTTTTCTTGAATAATGTATTCCTCAGGCTCATTCTCATGAAGTTGTTCCTGGTCAAAGAATTTGGCGATTTGCCAAAAATTCCAAAGAACTCGTTTTTGGCGACCAAAGAATCTTTGCTTTCTTGACTTTCACCTCTCGAAGCAATCGCTCCTGGAATGGAACAGTTGTTGTTGGTTGCAATATGTTAACATTAATAAAACCTGATGCATTTTAAATTGTATTAAGTATTAATTATGCGCATCTCATTTAAATGCGAGCAGGTGGTCGTACTGACTTCTCAAAAGGGCCATTTTGAATTTCCTGATCCCACCAATCACCACAGACAGCTTCCTCCACATAGTGAAACCTTTTCCTTCTGGTATGAACTTCTTGTCAAAAACAGCCTGTCAAATAAAAAAAACAAACTTATTTAAAAAAATAAAAATAAACAATAATGACTTAAAGCATCAATCAATCAATCAAAGTTTCAATCAATTAAAATCAATCGAGGGTGATGAATTTTGAGTGAAACTTTAAATTAACTAATTAAATTAAACTAATAAAATTAAATAATTTAAATAAATTTTAAATGGAGTCAAATTAAATCTAAAATCATCGGAATAGAATAAATTGTCAATAAGCAGATCAAAACAATGAAATGCTTTTCTGCTCCAACAGACAACAATATACAATATACCAACACCAGCAACAAACCAACACCAGCAACAACCAACACCAGCAACAACACATCCTCCAAATTGTTTGCAACATGTTTCAGGCAAATAAATCTATGAAGTGCAAAACAACTGACAGAATTGTAGTATCCATAAGTGGTGACGTTCAGTGTGATGTTGTGCTTCTTCATCTCCCTGAAGACTTTTATGGCCATCTGTGGTTTGTTATAAATTCCACAAAGCTGGAAGAATATCCTGAATGGAACCTTGAAAATAATTTTGAATTATTTAAAGCATAAATTCCAGAAAAAGTGGTAAAAAGATTTTAAAAAGAAAAAGATTTTAAAGTAAAGTTAATTAAGGAACAATATTTAATCTTTTTACAGCCCTTAAAGAAACCTTGGAATGTGAAAATAAATTGATTACAATTAATTTGTATAATAATAATAAATTAATTAATTAATTAATTGCAATTAATTTATTTAATACAACAATAAATTTTAATTGCTAAAACTTCAGATTAAATATTTCCACACAAATTAGTGTAATATTATTAACATTATTAAATATATTGTTACTTAAATTATAAACCCTGGTTAATTAAAATTCAAGTTCATCTCACTTCATCCAGAGTCATTCCTCCTCTGCTCAGTAGATCCATCATTGCCTTACAAGCCAAGCACATGAGCAGGTTTTTGGCAGGAGACTTTTCAATCTGTGATGGCAGGAGTATGAACCACACACTGTAGCAGGACCAGAGCAGGCACCTGAGTACGAATCACATGTGTGTATGTGTGTGTATATATGTGTATATATATATATATATATATATCCACACATATGTGTATATATATATATATATATACATATGTGTGCATATGTGTGTGACTGAAGGACACATTGGGTTGTTAATGAATATTTAATCAGCTTACAATAAAGGGACAAGAAATTATGTGACAAAAAATAAGCAATGAGCAGACATTTAGTAACATGTATATTATTATTTAGTAACATGTATATTATTATTTAGTAACAGGTATATTATTATTTAGTAACATGTATAATACTTAGTAATACGTGCATAATATTATATTAAAAATGTCACTGAAGCATTCACAACATTAAAATCATTCATGATCTAACTAAATGTACTCAGTGCTTATAATAAATTACACAACTCAGGTCAGACAACAATGAAATCAGTCATCAATCAAAATAAAAAAATAGAAATCCAAACCTGGCGGCAGTTTCCGGGTTATTCTTGGCACTGGAAGCCACGGCGAGGCTGGTTTTGGTCTCCTGTTTGTTCCTTCGAAGGGCTATGAACGGACCTTTGTGAAGGTCCCTCGTGGGAAGGTTCAAGAACTTGGCAGACTTGACGTTGTGTATCATGCTCTCGAAAAGTTCGCTCCTCAAGTGGGTGAAGCCGTTGTAGCTATGAAAATAAAAAAAAAACACAAAAAGATGGTGAAAATTAAAACTAAGCATAAAATTGAAAGTCACTTTAATTTGCTCTACAATGGAATCAATTCTGTTCTCAGCTTTGAGTATGGAAAGTGGTAATGTTGATTTTGTTCAGTGTGTATTATGGCTAAACATTTTTGTTGAATTTTTATGGCTAATAATTTTTAAATTGACTTGAATAAAAGATGTTTTAAATCTTTAGAAAATACTTCTCACAGGTGATCACAGAAGGTTACTTGATTCTTTGTCCATTCAGAAATCAATTGTTTTAAAATATTCATCGGAATTAATCAAAATTATTTTTTAAAAACAATTGCAAACTAACTTGTAAGTCACGCCGGGAATTTCTTTCAAGTTGTCGTTGAGAGATATAACGGCCGTCATTTCACTGTCGAATGTCAATCGAAACTCCAATGACTTTCGTTATTAATTTATTATTAATTTATTATTAATTTATTATTAATTTATTATTAATTTATTATTAATCAGCAAACACTTTAACAAACAGAAACAAATCAATTAAGTTACCTTCATAATTAATAAACACGTATCAAATGTAATGCAAACATTATGAAATAATGTGCAATGTAATAAATACCATGCAATATAATAATAGAACATCTATTAATTTGAATATTAATGTCTTAATATTAATAATACCTCTTCCTTCCAATATAATTACGTAATTAATTAATTAAGTAATAATCAGTCTAATTTAATAAATGCAAAAAAGTTGAGAAACACCTCAGAAGTTTTTCTTCCACTTCGACGAGAGGCTCCGACGAGTTCAAAGAAAGTTTCTGGAGGCAGTCGTCGAAGAAGGAGAGTCCGGCATCGTCCTTCGTACCCAGCGACCTCCCCTCGAGAAAGTGGCAGAAGTACTGCGTCCTCAGCATCTCCGAGAGGAACTTCTGGTAGGACTTGTCATGGGTTTTGAGGAAGCCTTTTTTTTTTGGATTAAAAATGAAGATGACAATTATAATAGCACGAGAATTGGATGGGAAATGTAAAATTGTCTATGTTATTTCCCTGACGTTTTCTCTAAATAATAGCTAAATAATGACGAGGACCTAAGTAATGACAGGAACAGCAACTAATAAATTAACTATTAACTAACTAATAAATATTAATAAATAATAACTGCAATAATAACAGCTAATCAAGATGCGCAAACCTGCCACATCAAATAGTTTGCTGATGTCAAACTCTCCGTTCATGGTGGCTTCAGACACTGGAAGAAGATGGGACCGATAGCCTTTGAGAAGGTAAGCCATGAACCTTAAGAAGCATTCTTGGATCTGAACGTCCATCTTCCTCTGTTAAGCCAAAGTAGTATTAATGGTAAAAAAAACTTGAAACAATAAATCAATAAATAATCATATAATAACCATATAATAATCAACATAACAATCAATTAATATCATCACCATCACCATCATCATCGTACAAAAAACGTTTTGTCGTCTGCTTCACTTCTACAAAGAAGGGGGACAAAAATAAAACGAGTCGAGTCATGAAGTTGCAAAATGTGGGAACGTTTCTAACGCTTTATGTAACGCTTTATGTAACGCTTTATGTAACGTCCTGTATAGAAACTTGTAAACAACAGCACTATCATCGCTTTCATCATCATCATCACCATCACCCTTATCATCATAATCATCATCATCATCATCACCTCCATTGTCATAACCATCAACATAGTAATAACAAATAATTGACAAACCAGAACAGATACAACAACAAAACATCACCTAGAAACACAGAACCAATCAAACTTCAATGTTTTTTTTTTGCTTTAAAACCAACACATCAAACGAAACATCAACTCGGTTCAAAGTTCGAAGGTCGAGTCGTGACCTTCCATCGAACTCGGCCATCCATTTTAAAACATAAAAAACAAATTATCTAAATAAGAAAACAAAACAAAATGCTCAGCATTCTATCCAAGTTTGTAACCATGACAACCTGCTTCTGCTGGTTCAGGGCATCCCTGATAGAAAAGCTTCCATGGCAGTCGAGGTCTCCTGGAGTCCCGGGACACGAGGGATCATTGACCAGGCTGTCGTAAAACTCCTCCAGGGAGTTCTTCAATGACTTCAATGCTTTCTGAAGTGGAAATGCAATGGATGGATGGATGGATGGATGGATGGATGGATGGACGGACGGACGGACGGATGGATGGATGGATGGATGGATGGATGGATGGATGGATGGACGGACGGACGGACGGATGGATGAGCAGATGAGTTTATGGCTTGGACATGTTGATATGATTAACAATTTTCATCGAGATGTTAATTACAACAGGGCTCCGTTTTTGATGCTGTGATTACACAAAGATGTGGTGAATGATGAACAAGTAATTAACATTAATAAATAATAATCATTTAATTATGCTGAAATGAATATTAATGATCTGATTACAATTGGAATATATAAGAAAAACCTTTGGCAAGATCTTAGGGGTGTCTCCACTTCTTTCTGATGACCTGAAATTGAAATCATAAATATATTCACGTCAGTTTTTTTTTTTTTTGAGAGGGGGAGACTCCCCATAATCCCCACTTGATTGAGGAAATGGTTTTGTTCTAACATTGCAAATAAATCATTTTAATTAGTACGAGCATTGTTTTTTTTTTTGTGGAAATTATCTTTAATTGGCATTAAACGTCAGGTAATTAACGTGGAAGCAAAGAGAAATAGAATTTGGAAACGAGGTAATGAAAGCACGCCCGCATTATTCTTTTTACTGCTCAGATTCTGAGTGCAATACTGATCTCGCTTATTTATCATAATGACCTTCATCGTCGTTGTCATCATCATCATCATCATCAGCACCATCAGCACAAGTCAATTAGTAACTTGTAAAGCAATACTTAAATGATGGCATTTACAAAGTACATCTGACGACGACTGACTTGCGTTTATAAATATACAAACAGTATTCAATAATAGAATATTATGAATATTCAAAGCTAATGTTAATAAGAATAATCTTTATAAAAAAATGAAGAGCTAATTCAAGACACCAACAGCTTGATGGACTGAGCGTCAAGGTCGACGTAGGTGATGTCCGAGGGCGGAGGGGGATCGGGGGCGTCAAAGTAGCAGGAGTCCAAACCTAGACGGGGGAAAGTACGGCGGACGTCAAAATCGACAGCGGCAAACAAATCGCTCAGACGCAATTACGCACGGCACAATTACGAGGCGATTACGCCAATTTGTGAATGAAAGTCAAACTGTTCGGTCAATTATGCGATTATCGAATTAATTGCCAGAGGTGGCGTAAATTCCCACCTATAATGAACGGGGTTGGGGAATAAACAATCTCTGACAGTTGCAGGGGACACAACGGCACGTAAGGACACTGCCACGTGAAAGGAAAGATTATCTGAAATTTTAGAAACAATTACTTTTAAACATTCATTGACATTTATTTTCATTTGTTTATTAAGAAATGTTAAATGATGATGTTTTAAATTTAATTAATATATATTAATTAAATGCTTAAAAAATCATCCATTTGAATAATGATGTTAATAACGTAAGTATTGAAAAAAAATTAAATGTTTAATTTAATGAAGTTTGAATAATTATTGTTATAATTCTTCTTCTTCTTAGGTAAACATTAAAAGCCTCAAAAGGATCGACCCTTTGTTCCTGCTAATTGTATCAACTATTCAAACTTTAGTTTCAAAAGCCAACGAGAAAAACGTGAACGAAGTGAAAATGAGTACGTAGTAATCATCATCATCTCCTCCTCATCATCATCATCGTCATCATCATCATCATCATCATGTCATCATCATCCAAGCATCCAAGCAAAACTTCTGACAATTTCAAACTGACTTTGAAAATAGTCCGACAATGCTAAGCAGAAACCGAGTCGTTTCAATTTCAAGAAAAAAAAATACTGAGAGAGAAACGAAATTCTAATCAAATGCTTATTTAGGCATTAACAAACAATGGTTACCATGGAAATGGTTTCCGCGATGCAGGTCAGGAGGTCGGGACGGATGGAGTGGACGACGATTTTGTGCTCGAGGAGGACGCAGACGAGGATGCTGAGGCAGACGTCGGGTCCCAGGTTGAGCAGGAACTTGGAGAAGGATGCTCCACTGTTTAAAGGTTAAAGGTTAGGCAGCTTTGAATTCGTGAACTCACAAACGAATGGATGGATGAATGAATGAATGCATGAATGAAATTTAAATGAATTTATATATTTCAAGCATAAGAACAAAAACGAATCCTTAAAGGTTATGTTTTAAGACTTGGATTTCCCATAGAGTAGTCAATGCAGACTCAAAAATTAAAAAGTGATGGTAAATATCGAAGAAAAAAAAACAATATATTTATATACAATACAACAGCAACAATTTCTCTACCTTTTTGGCAATGGAGTTTCATCTGGTTGGACAAGAACAATCTCCTCATTGGTCAGCTGCTCAAACATCAAACTGCTTATTAATAAATATCTATAAAAAAAAATTTCTCAAATATTTCCACAACAAAATCATCAAATAAGTAATTAAATAAATAAATAAATAAATTTGAAATCAACCTGGATGGATATGTATGGCCTCTCTGGAGATGGAAAGGGAATTTCATTGAAAAACTGGGAGATGTACCTAAAATAAAACAACCAGCCTGTGAATGACTCATATGTGGCTTATAAAAAATGAAAGCTAATTATGCATATTGGTAATTATGTATGCTTAAAATCTGAATATTATAACTAGTAATGATGGCAACAATATTAAACTTGCTCTAACACTAACAGTGATAGTATTGATAATTCAAAAATTAATCAATTTATAATCAACTCCTAATAAATAGTTACTTTCATATTTGTGAATAAAATGCTTGCTTATATTTCTCTACTGTCACAATGTTTACCTTTCTATAGGGATGGCCTGTGGACCAGACACAGAAATCCTATACAAATAGAGCAGGAACTTTTTAAATGCTTCAAAGAAAGGCCACTTTGAAATCAGACAGATCGACTGAAAGGTAAAAAAAAACTCAATTACATTGTTGATTGTATTTACATTATTGAAATCTAAGTATAAATTTATAAATTGATTGCAATTGATTAAAAATTACAGATACTTCTAAAGTTAGGCAAAAACTCTAGCCAGCAAACCTGATTCTGTTGATAGACGTACTTTTCCTTGCTGCTGCCCTCGCTCTCGGAGCTCTTGTGACCTTGAACTCCGTTGAGCTCTGGTTCCTCGTTAAAAAACTCTTCCTGTTCTTTGGTGAGAAATTCCGAGTCGAAGTCCTTGTAGAATACAACCGAGGCCCCGTAGCACTTCTGGCCAATTTGGTCTGTCAAGACGAAGGTGGAAAAAACTGGCAAAGGATGTCTGCTGTTGGCGCACCATCTCTCGACAGTGGCTCCGAGAGGCAGGCAGAACATGGGCAGCTGGGTCGGCAAAGCCAGGCTCGGATGATCCTCCGTCGGGTATCGGAAGAGCAGCTCTGGTAAGAAAATATCAAAGAAAAATGTTCCACGTGCAATACTGCAAGTGAAGTAAACAATCATTTAATGGACACAACCTGCATTGTAAGTCAAACATTTGTTTTTGATAAAAGACTTTCTGTAGCAGAGAAAGATGTCAGAGCCCAACTGGAAAAAAAAACGTAACTTTGAACGTTAACTTTGGCACAACATTTGAGTAATAAATAAATAGGCTTTAATACCATCCCAAGATTCAGATTTTTTTCTATTTTGTGGAAAGCATAAGGTACTGTTTCTCCCTGTTTTGATAATTACGTGGTCATTTCCAAGCACTTTGAACTTGAAATTTAGCTCAAAAATACTTACTTTCCCTGGTAACAAAACACATATGTCGCTCACAGCCAAAGTATCCCATTCCACAAAATCTTCGGCTTGGCAGAAACTCAAATAGATTTTCTCGCCAGATATGTTGCTAACATTTGCTGATCTACCATAAGGAGTTTTGGTAATCACTTTGCAAGCTGGTTTTGTCTGAACATTTTCACTGTGATAAATAATCCTAAAAACGCAACAACAAAAAATCACATTGTTTATAAAAATATTGAAACAAACTGAATTACCCTATATCCACTATTGGAGGTGTATTTCTCCCCCTTTTGAAACAAATATAAAATTCTTGTGCCCTAAGACTGCCGTGGTTTAAATTTGCTGAAAATTTCGTAGGAGTAAACTCCAAGCATTCATATCCTTTCGGTGGAGTTTCTCCCTGAGTTTTATTGATTAAAACTATATCGATTATTGGAAGCTTCGGTAGAGTTGGACTATCAATAGGTTCCTGTTCAATGACTTTCTCAGGTAGTCCAGCAACAAAGAAATAATTTACAACTTTATTTTCTTCCATAATTGTTCAACAAATGACTAAATATCAACATTCAATCACCCCGAGGAATGGAGCCGAAACGAAACCAACACCAACAAATTTCAAAACAAATCTGTATGGGACCTGCGAAATTAAATGCATCGATTACAATTTTGCACAAAATTGCAATTATTTTTCAATTTAATTATTCGATAAATATAAGAAACCACCATGTTATCATTGTTAGACGTTCTTAAAGAGATAAAGCAGACATTTACGAAATTCCATCTTCCAATAGTAGATTTCCAACTCCTAACAGCAAATATTCCTGATGTAGTTTCCAAAACAAATGATTCGATGTGTGTCTCTTAACCTCAGCAACAATATGTACGTCATCTCCGAATGGCTTGCCTACAAATTCTATTGATGCTTAATTATCACCTCAGAACAAGTTATGGCATTCGTCGAAGACGTGCCAAATTGGCTGCTGCTTCTATTTAAAGCTTCTGAGTCTAATAAGACATTTAGACCCGAGGAAGCAGAGCGGTTGAATCATTATTTCTTATTGCCAGGAAACTCTTGAATAACGAGAAGCAAACGACCCATCAGAAATCATTCAAATATTACAACAAAATTGTTTCTTGAGGGAATTTGCGATAGTGTGAGACATGCAATTGTTGAAAATGTCTCTTCTCAAAATTCTCAGAGCAACTTACTTTGGCATATCGATATCCTCATTTCAACCACTTCGAGAAAAACGTCACAAATACTTCAAAATGCTTATAAAATTATAAATACTACTTTCTATGAGTTTGGATGTCCTTTAGACATTAGATGTTACACCTCCTTGATCCTAAGTCATTAAAATGTAGTTTGATGATTCGTTTCACAAGAGTAGAATTACATAGAATTAGCTTCTAGGTGAAAGAGCTGTAAAAGACGGCATTCTCTAATTCAGAGAAAATCATCCAATACTTCAAGTCCAACAGTCGCCAGGTCATTGCTAGGTCAGATAGCTCTAGTATTCCTGGCGTAGTATAGCTTGTGAAACTGAGAGATCTGCTTCTGTACTTCCCTAGTAGTCTAGTGGTTAGGATTCGGCGCTCTCACCGCCGCGGCCGGGGTTCGATTCCCCGCTAGGGAGTCGGGCGTGGTTTTACCCGACGTCCCTTGGTTGTTACCATGGGCAACCTTTTAGTCTATTTTTCGAAACGTTAATTTAGACTTAAAATAAAAAACTTAAAACGTTTATTTATATTTAAATTCTTCAACGATTTGCTTTCACAAATAAACAAATGGCCGAACAACTTTTCGAGTACTTTTTTATAAGTCTTCCAGACCCCCCTGTCGAAAACGACTGAAAAGAGGTCTTTGCTCTAAAATAATTGCCCATCAAGTCACAAATATATTTATTTTCAAAAGGAACCATTCATTCACTAACTCTTTCACATAAGCAATAATTTAACTGTAACCCCTCCTCCAAACATCTTAACCCAGCAGTCTCTAATAATCGAGGAAGTATGAATAGCTCTTAATACCAAATTAAACTCAACTCCAGTAATTCAAAGAGACTTGCCATACGTTTTTCTTTTTCTTTTTTTTTTAAAGAAATTACTAAAATTACATCTCGTCAAAGCATCAATGCACACATGTCATCGATAAACATCCAGGTTTCAGCTGCTTTGTGCCGCCTTGAAGTTTTATTAACTATTAACGAAATACCATCTTCCTTATAAAAGGTATTCTTGCTAAACTATTTAGAAAGCTGCTTAATATAAGCTGATATTGTAATTTTAATTATGTAAGCTTTGCTATGATACTGATGGAATTTCCCAGTTAGGTCTATAAAAGTTCGACCTTTTGCTGTCACGTCGTTTTTAACTTGAATTTTGGAAGCTGTTTGTGGCGGTTGGTTAAGGTCTGTCGTTCTCGCTGGCTTTTATAATTAATTGGCGGTTGACTTTGTTTTGTTTTGAGTGTCTTAGCTTCGCTGTTAAATGCGCTCTTTTCGTAGCATTTGTCATCGTTACAAAAATGAAAGCGGAGAACATTGGTTTAGCTAATCGAAAATCGGTTTTTGAAGACGTATTTATTTTCGTAATGTACTCATACTGCAAAAGTGAGGGTTTTCCATGCAAAAGTTACAAAGAGAAATCGATTTATTTTGTATTTGTGTTGTTAAGTGAATAATTGAGTACTAAATAATTAAATCATGGCAGGGAGTTTTTTGGAAGATCTGTAATGACCCAGTAGGGAAAAAGCAAGATATGTCATGGATGAAAGGTACAATTACGAATTATCAGAGATTGTTGATGAACGTTGGCAGGGGTCCCCCAACATGAAAGAACTGTCAGGCGATCTGGACTCAATGGACTTGAAACTCTTGAACTTCACTGATCTTTGCTCTGCATCTGATGGGAATATTGATAATTGGGAAACTGGTAATAAAATTTATTATTCTATTTTTTTAAAATTTAGTTTTGTGAGTTGCTAAAACCTTATTTAGACTTTGTTTTGTCATTTTTATTAAAACCATGGTGAATGGGTAAATATTTAGGGTAAAAAGGTAAAAAAATTATATTTAAAAGTTTTTGTAAAAATTCTCATCATTTATAAATGATTAACTAAGAGTTCATGTCAATGGAAACACAAAATGAAAGTGGGGACAATACGTCATTCAATGGATATAAATTTGGATTTGAATCAAATGGTTGCGGGGAGAAGCCAACGGCCATTGCTGAAGGAAGGTTCCCTGAAAACACGTCCTCCATCTTTTCTGATTTGGAGGTTCAATATATTGATGTTAATGTTTGAAATAAATATTTTTAAATATCCTTGTACATTTGCATTTATATTTAGACCTTTAGAATGCCTTGCATATCCTAATAGGATGTGAAGGTACTTTGATCTGCCATTCGCAGAGGGTCCTGCATTTGTGGTTGCGGACACGACACATAAAATCTGTTGCAATTATTGCCGCATGCAGGTTGCCACACAATGGGTCAACCTGCAGGCAGAGAACTTTATATTTTTTCTCATTCTGCTAAAAGATTGTTTTCATATTTTAGGAGAAATCTTTTGACTTTGCTTTCAGGTACATTTTATTTGCGAATAATATTTTCTTCAATTTTTTTAGTTTTCCTTTTAGTATCCTTATTTGACTGCCTCATTTATTTTTATAAGAAAGGTTTATTATATTTGTTGATATATTATTGATGTTTCAGGAAATTAATGAGTTAACATCTTTTGAGATAATATTTGTTACTCAGAGCAATGAGAATTTTTTCACTTTCACTGGTTTAGGAGATATTTACCAATCTGTTATGTCTCATGTTAGGGTTAGGCTTTAGTTGGGCTTTATACTGCATTGGTTCTTGTAACTGTATTATAATGGCTTGCAGTTTGGTTACAAAGCATTCAGTAGTAAATTACTACAAGCAATGTCAACATGCATAATAAGAATATGCAACCTTGCATGCACTATCAGGAATATCTGGGGGAGCAATAAGATAAATGGCAACATCTTGCTATTAGAGATGGGGCACTCAAAAGATTTGCAAAATGGAAGTATTGGAAAAAAATGTTTACATGCATTTGAGTTTCATTTGCTCTGATGCATTGCTTTGCTTGTCACTTCTCACTTTTATCAATTTAAAATCATCTCCAATGGAGATTCTCCACAGACTAGGCATGTCAGACCCTTATCCTGCAGGATGCATGCACCTTTTTGCAGTCCTCAAAACTAATTCTAAATCAGAAAATGATCAGTGCTTTACAAAAAGAAATTAATGTTGACAACTGAAAATTTAGCTCATTTTCCTATATGCAGAGAAAGGAAAGACAACATGGAATAGTATTCTAACAAGTAGTGTTACCAAGTGAAAGTTATTTATGTATAATTTAGATGTAATTTTTTAGAATATTTGCCTTATGTTAAACTTTTCTGATGGGTTCATGTGCCATGACATCGTTTTTGGATAACTGTGCATTTAAAATATTTGTTTGAAAATAAATAAAATATATATGTGGCCAATCATAGAGATGACCCACGTGACCTATGTGGTCCTCATAAATGTGTAGCCCTCAGGTGTCCATGAGTTTGACATGCCTGCCCATGGATATCAGCATTTTCTAAGCTTTGTTTTGGCTTCAAATTGTTTTATAAACTTGAATCCCAGTTTATATTATTTTATTCTGATTATGATCTGAAGAATTGAGTAAAACAAATATAATGAAAGAATTAATGTGATATTATTTCACTGGCCCATGCTAGCCATTATCAGCTTGTTGCAAAAATTACATTGGATTCAAATGATTTCTGAGGACAATTTTGGCTGAAAGTGAATTGGTCATTGATTTATGGTACTCATTTCTCTTAAGAAATTGCCATGATGGGTATCTGGCTGAATCACTTAAAGATTGTGCTCAGTCTCTCTTGAATATCTTGGAAAAGATCACAAAGTCTGAACATGATGGAGAAAAACTGGAAAATGCCACCCCTGAGGAGGTGAACAAATTATGTTTTCTTGGATTGTTGCTTACTTTTACTAAAATCATCTGAATCTATATTTGAAATCACTTTATTATCAAAATATTGTTACCAATTTCAAAGCATTTACTAGATGCTTTTAATGGTATTCTTAAGCATTGCTTATTTAGATTTTTTGTGCCAGTTGAAAATGAAAATGTTGGAAAAAAGAGTGAGGGATTTACAGGAAAAGAACATCAGATTAACTTTCATGAGAGATTTATTGCTTGAAGAACTTGCAAAACCAAAGATAGATACAAAAGTATGTCCATTCATATTTATATTTTCTTGGTTTGGTAAAATTTGATCGGGTATAACAGCCTTCACTCTTAACTCTTCTGGCTTGATAAGCCCTATTTAAATTTATCATATGAACTAAAGCTGTTTAGAGATTACCATGATTCACAATCTCTGTTAAGTCAAAAGATGATTCTCTGAACCAAATGAACCATATTTCAATATACTTATTCTTTCTCCTGTTATTTCAGTGGTAACATTTGGTTAAATTTACAGCTAAAGGTTTTGCAAGATAAGTTCAGATATGCAAATTCTCTTGCCAAACTAGCATCGGAAAAAAAGCATTCTCTGGAAGAGGAACTAAAGCGACTCAGGAGACATGCACAATTCATTCAAATCAGAGTTAGTCACCAGCCAATCACAATCATCCATATTAACATAGCGAATAATTTGCACAACTAGCCTGATGTCACATGCATTGAATATCATAAGTGCCTGGAAATAACTCTTTGTTTAATTACTCAATTTATTTTCAACAGCTTTGTACCACAGAAGAAGAGAACTACAGACTGAAAAAGGAAAATGGTCAATTTAAGATGATGATCCAGAATGTAGGCAAACATTATTTACTTCAGTGGGCCAAACTTTGTTACAGAATATTAATTAATCATTTGATAATCCTGTAACAGATTCTGAATGACAAAACCTGCAAGTATGCTAGAGGGGATTATTTCAGTGACAGTAAAAGTAATTATATCAGATTGAAATTTCTATAAGTTGAATGTTAAGTCTACCCCATGAATTGACTCAGACAATAGTGGTCCTAAAATGTAGTTTCAATTTGTTGAGTTTGTAACTCAGTCATGCCATGCCATGCAACAATTATGCATGCAGAAGTATTGCAAATAAACTATAATTAAAAGCATAATTAAAATGCTTATTAGGTTGGCAGAATTTCGTGCCGAACCATTGCGACCGCTGTACGTTGTTATGCAGTCTGAAAGACAAAGGTTATAATAAAACTGACACAATGCATCTATACATCTATAACAGGATGACTAATAATTCAAAAATCTTTTAACAGGGTTTTCCTTCAAGCCTGATGTAAGATTTTCATGAAATGAGTTTTTGCGTAATAATACCGTTATTACTATCCAGTATTGTTTGTGTAATAATACAATAATTATTTGTGGTGGAATTTCTTTGGAGAAGTGCTCAGAGAGATTGCTTGTGTCTGACAAACCGCCATTGATTTTCATTTTTCCAGGGAAGTCTGACAAAGACAAAGATTGAAGCAACATCATCAAATGGAACCAATGGGAAAGATTCTTCATTCAGTCTTATTGATGATGATGATTTGGAAGTTGATGGGGGTGCAGCCCCAAAGGGAGGGGAGTGATGCAGAAAGAATTTTTTTCAGTAGTCTAGCAGTAGTTTAGTTTTGCTTAATTTAGCTTAGCGGATAACAAATTTTCATTTGACTCTGCTGATGGTCACGATTTGGAGATTGATGAGGAGGAAGTAGCTCCGAAAGGAGGGAGCGATGCAGAATGGATTTATTTCAGTAGTTTAGTTTTGCTTGATTTATCAATGAACCTGGCTTATCAATAATTAACTTATTATTGGCTTATCAATTAACCAAGAAATTTTGCAAAACTTTGTTTAACATGACTTATTATCTTAAAATTCTTCTTATCTTGTTGATATTCCAAATTAAACAACAGAAGCACCAATTGCGTTTCATTGGCTTAATATTAGTTATGGAGTCGTGGTCACGAGGCCGTCTGTGTCAATTTGTTAAGCTGCTTTGAAATTGTTGAACTCAGAAGAGTCTCAGAAAAGTTTCTTGTGGCTCCCCAAAATCAGAGCTCGGTGTGCTGGACATGCTTGGAGAGTTTTATCTTTAATTCAAGATGCCATTTCTTTACCTGAAAGAACAAAATCTATGCATTCCAGGATACAATCTTTAACTTTTTTAAAACTAATTTTGGACACTAGAATGATCATGGATTGTGTAGGCTTTCAGTAAAGCAGTTTAATAATTATTGCACACTGGCATGGATTAGGGTTGAACATGAAGTGAAGGACCTGCATCTGAACTTTAGTGATCAAAGGAGATGCTGAATGGCTAAAGTTGACTTTGGTGCTATTAGTTTGGAAATCGTATTGGTATAGCCTCGTGTAATAATTGGTGCTTATATGTATTCAAATTTTGGATGGTCATATTTTTAGTGGTGATGTGTGTCCTGATATTTGATCTCACAGATGAAAATATAGGAAAGTACTTGATAACATAAGCTGAGGTGCTGTTAATCTGTAGTGCCTTACCGTTTTGGCCAGATTTTTAGTTTTTTCATCAAGTGACAGCCATTTATCATGGGGTAGTTCATTGGGATTGTGAAGTTTTGCAATGGTTGTCTTTTTCAAGAAGTGATTGTATTTCAAAAGCCTCTCATTGAATTGGTCCAATTCTTCCTGAGATGAAAGCATGTGATGAAAATTAAATTAAAGTTTAAATTCTAAGGCAGATGGTTAACCTTAAAAAGAGATAATTTGCTTTCAGAAAGATTTTGTTTAAGGGCTTGATGCCATAGTTGGAGAATCCTATAATCACCCACTACCACTGATCTTGATGAAATTTTCTCACTAAGTTTTAGTTGAATTTCATCAAAAATGAACTTCATATCTTTATGAACTTTCTTTAAGTCTTTATTAAGTTTAGTCATCAAAGCATTGTCAATCTGTGATTTTATTCCTGCAAAGCAAAATAAATCTTATTTTAGATAATCATGATTAAACTAGCAAGTTTCAAAATGAAAATTAGTAGCAACCACCATGTTGTTTCATCTCGTGTCTCAGTGTGATGTATTCTTTATGCTTTTTCAAGTACTCAATAAATTTCAATTTTAATGAATTCATCTCTTCTTCTACATGGAAAAAATTAGCATTGATTAAATCCTGAATGCCTTTCTACCTTCAAATCCAGAGAATAACCAGTTACCAGTAAACCCAATAGAGTTTGCTTGATTCCAGAGATTTGATAATTTTGGATCTTTTTGAATTGCTTCAAAATAAAATTCATCAAAGTCTTGGAGTTCCCTATTTGAAAGAGCATACATATTTTCTGGGCATATTCTGCCAAGACCATGCTTCAAAAGAATGGCTGTAGAGATCAAAATATTTGAATTTTTTTGTAAAATAAAAAGGAATTATGAAAAATACCAAGCAGTTGCTTATCAATGAAGTTGCTGATAATTTCATCCTCCTCAGTGACCCCTTCCAGCCTCTCTTGCTTTCTTTTGAATTCCATACTATCTTGCACAGCAAAGTCTCCATACAGATCAAGGATATCGTTTTCATCAGTTATAAGCTTAAAAATAATTTTTTTAAAAGTATTTTTCGCGTTTACTTTAAGTTACATCAAACTTTAACTTACCTTTGTAGCCTTTTCCCACAAACCATTCAATCGTGCCATTCTGAAATGGTTTTCTTTTCCAAGATATGAAGTAATAAAGTTGGTTTTCTCATCAGTTACAACAAACATCTGATTAGAGCAGATTAAAAAAATAAGTGGTATCAAAATCATCCTCAATTCTTCAAAATCCCGGGCCGTATTTCTCCTGCAAATGAAATAAAACTAGATCTGGCGCTTTCCCAAGTGCGCTTTTCCATTTTCCACCTTATTTATTTCTATATTAAAGATCATGCATCTTTGAATTTTCATATTTTAGTAAATTGCTAAAAACATGGTTACATGGAGTGCAAATAAATTCAAGAAACTCCTAAGAAGCTTTTAGACATGACCCAAAAGAATCAAAGAATGGGCATTAGTTTCCGGTCGCCATCACGACGATGGTTGGTTTTTCGCTTCAGTCGAGGTAGTGCATGCTGTTCCGCAGCATCGGTCTGAATTCTTCATTCAGTGAAAACAACATAATTTTTAAACATGGAAAATTCCTATTGTATATCCATTAAAAATAAATATGAGCTCTTCTTGGAGAACGATGATCCTCTTGAGATCCTTCGTGAACAAGAAAGGAAAGCGGCCGCGAAAAAGGCTGAGAAGAGTAAAAAATCTGGTTCCGACAAAGATGCCAAGGGCTCTGCAAAAACCAAACAGAACAAAGCCACTGTTTCAGCTAATGTCGCGCCTACCACATCTCAGGAAGTTAAAACCGAGAAAATAGAAGTCGTCCCCTCTCCAGGGAAGGCTGAAGGTAAATTGTTGAGATTGTAATCTCATGCACCTTTAAAATAAGTATCTTTGTAAATTGTTTGAATGTTACTAGACTTATAGGCTTGTAAGTGTTTGATCCTGCATGATTGTATGGTAATTACAGCCTCATGATGGAATTTTTCATGATGAGGATTCATGTTTTTCTAAGACAAGCAAAGGCGCCAAAAGTCTAATGAGGATGAGCCAAGACTTTTGAAAGATCGTGGCAATAGACAAAAGCCTGTGAAAGAGGAAGCTCCAAACTTGGATGAAGGGTAATTTGATATAATTTTATTGCAATCGTCAGGTATTAAATATAGTAACTTCTTTTTATTCCTGGTATGCTGGCACTCTGATTTGCTTGTAGCTCCTTTGATATTCCACAGAGACAAGTTGGAGATTGGTACATTTGAGACCAGAGGCCCCAGTGCTGGAACAAGAGAGAGACGTGGCGGAAGAGGCAGGGGAGGTGGATTCAGGAATACTTCTGAAAGATCACCCAAGGAGAACTTTGACTTTGGTGCTGGCCCTGAGAGACGTCCCAGAAGAGGGTCGAACAGAGGTTTCAGACCAAACAACTATGGATTCGATAGAAATGGAGAAAACCAGGAAAATGGGAATCCTGAAATGTCCAACTTTGACTCTAGGCCAAACTTTAGTGCTAACGGATTTGGACATCAAGAGGATAGGAGGGAGAGACAGTTTAACAACGAAGAAAGAAGGGGATTCGGACGCAGGAGGGAGGACGGTGAGGGAAGGTCCTTTGGGGGCTTCAGAAGGAGCTATGAAGGTCGACCCCCAAGAAGGAACTTTGCACCAAGGCCCCAACAAGATGCCGGAGCCGATGCCAGCGCACCTGACGATCTCAAGACTTCCGGTTTTGATGATGCCCAGCAAGAAGTTGGAAGCTTTGGACACTGGGGAGAGAACACTGGAGGGGACGAAGGAGTTGAGGGTACCAGAGGTAGAGGAAGAGGATCTGGGAGAAGACCTAGAGGAAGAGGCAGAGGGAATTTTGGAGGAAGAAGAGAATTTAATAGAAGAGGCGGCAGCAATGAAGGGTGAGTTATTTCTTGTGTTGACTGACATTTATCGAGCCTAAGCTATATCGAAAGTTGTGTTTCGTTTCCACAGTGGAGTGGGCATCAAGCCGGTGGAAAAGAGAGATGGAACTGGATTGCATAACTGGGGAACTGTCATGGATGACTTGGAGTTAGTCTTGCCTTGTTGTTCATTTTATGCTCAGATCATCCTGCACTAGGCTTCCATGAAATTATTGCATCAAATTTGCAGGGCTCAAAGCGAAGCGGTGACTGGAGCTGGAGCATCGTGGGCAGATCAGGCAGAGGCGGCAGAGAACATGGAGAATGCTGGCAATGTTGGGTA
The DNA here is from genome assembly GCA_034509925.1 of Hirudinaria manillensis. NCBI lineage: Eukaryota > Metazoa > Annelida > Clitellata > Hirudinida > Hirudinidae > Hirudinaria > Hirudinaria manillensis. The sequence goes on from CM067526.1 coordinate 11,419,714, forward strand.
AGGGCAATGATTAGTGAATGTGGATTCAACAGTTCTGGTTGTGATGATGATGATGATGATGATGCATAAAGCTTCTAGGGAACCATTTCTGTTTTATCTTAATTTTTTTTATTTTTTCCAGTGCTACCTTCGAAGACGAGGCCGGAGCTACCACCGCTCCGACCGAACCTGCAGAGCCCGAGCTGGAGACCATGACGTTGGACGAGTACAAAGCGGCCATGGAAGCCAAGCGCCTGAAGATGGAGTTCAACATCCGCAAGCCGAACGAGGGATGTTCCGACGACAAGTGGAAGAAGACTTATGTCCTGAAAAAGAAGGAGCAGGCCAAGGGAGAAGAGGATGATGAAGAGGGAGAGGTGATTGTTAGAATTTTATTTAAAATCGCATTCGTACGTTCTCGAACTCAACTCGGGCGTCGTTGGCTGCACGCAGGCCGCAGAGGACGACAAGCACGGAAAGAACAAGAACGTCCTTCCCATCGAAATCACCTTCAGCGACAGCAGGAGAGGCTCGAGAGGCAGAGCTTTCGCCGGACGGAGGGGAGGTCGCGGCAACTTCTCGGGGGAGAGAGGCGGCTTCGCCGGACGGAGGGGCGCCAACACCGGGGCAAGGGGAGGGGACAAGAAGCCCCTGAGGGAGAGGGCCCCCAACGTCGACGACGAACAGGACTTCCCGAGCCTCGTTCCTGCCGGCGGCGCCCAGTGAATCTCGTGCCCCGAAGACGTCCGAAGGCCGAGGATTGGGTCCGGACGGGTAGAATCTTGTGTTATTTGACTTAAGTCAGCTGTCGTCGTAAGTGTTGGGCAAGTTCAGAACAATGTTTTTTGTTTTTTTTTATTTTTTAACTAACATAAAATTCACGTGGAACTGTTTAAATACGCCTGAGCTTTGGATGAGTGGTTTTTATCTCGTGTGTCTCGAAGTTTCTAAACGAAGTGACATTTTTTTTGTATGGTCGGCGGCGGCGTCCTCGTCGTCGTCCGAACCGCCAGAGGAAGTCGTGACCCCCGAAAAGGGCCGAGCCGCGTCGTTGCGATTGCTTAGAGCGCGACGACGCTTCTTGTGCTTCTCACTGTGTATATAGCGATATATACATAGCGATTTCTAGATTGACTAATTAATTATACGGAAGTTTTGTTGGGGTTGGTTGTGATGTCATGCCTTCGTTCAAGAACTCAGTTTTAAACTTGTCTCATGCAAGTTTTGTTTTTATACTGGGGGAGTGTGGAGTTCGTTCCTATGGGTCTGGGGTCTGTTTTAGGTACTTTGGTTCGGGCAGGAGATTGACTCTAACGAATCTTAAATTATCACATTTAATTGCTGGAAAACCACTCAATACAAAGAAACAAAATGAATTCTTTTCGTTCGAGAATCGTGTCGCGGTTGGTATGCTCCGCGGTTTGCCCCGCTCTTGGCAGGCATCCTCCATGATATGATCTCGCGATGGAAAAATCAAAAGATAGTTTAGCATAGAAAATGCATATCTTGTGCGAAGGTTTTACATCGATGACGACGAGCCCGGTTCGTAGCTTGCTGGGTTTCGTTACGCGTCTGGTTTGTTACTCTGAGTAAACTCTGTAAACGATGTAGATAACTTGTAAGATACACGGATATCTTGATACACAGAGCTAAGTAAACACTTTGGTGTGCGTATTGCTCCTAGAAATGAAAAGTACCAAAGTAGTTCAGACGAGCGAATACAACAACGTAAAAAGGGAATGCAGATTCTGTAAGGAAACGTTAATCTTCCGATCGTAAATGAATTTCAAGTTGTCTTATATGCGTACACGAGATATGCACGTATAAATATATTTAAATAGAAATATATATAAAAAAATCTCTTAACTCAATATTGCATAACAAAATGGAATGCCTTCGCGAGCAACAAGTCTGTACAATTCGTAAACAGAGACAACAAATTGTATTCCAACAAGTATCCGACGCGTCAATAGTAATGATCCTCAGACAGCCTGACTGCTCCAAGGTCGATATATTTCTGCCATAATTTTCCAGGGCCTTCATAATCGGAGTCTGTTCGAATGCCTGGAAGAAACCATTGCAAATGGCGCCGACCAATCAAAAAGATGGAAAGCATTTCATAGGCCGTCGGTGGAATTTTATTTTTTATTTTTGGGAAGCTCACCTGTTCCGGAGAGTTGCAATCGTCTGGTACTACGGGTCGATAACATCGGCGTTAATCCAGGCTGCACTGGGCCTATCATCTAGCGAATGCTGGAAACATAACTTCCCCAGGTGATTATCGATTGGACGCGTATCGAGTTTGTGACGTGTTCTTGGAACAATGGTGCTCACTCACCTTCCTTGCGGCCACCTCTGCCGGCTTGTACGGATGAAAACGGTGTGGGTCGTCATCTACCTGTAAGGATAGATGGTCAGAATAAGTTAAATTATCGTATTAATGGTAAGTGTAGATGATTTAAATTTAACATTTCAGTTGAGAGCATTCCGGATACTGTGCTCGAATTTCAAACTGGGAAATATCAAGACCATTAAAAGACGTTAAAACCTTCCGAAAATTCCTTCGCTGAACACACAGGTGTAAAATTCTCAGGTCTCTCGGGAGTTAATTAAGATTCAGAGATTCAAACCCCGGACGCACTTCGACAATCCGAAGCGAAGGCGCATGCGCTAATTAATAATGCAGTCGACATTAACCGGGAGCGCCAGGCGTAGAATTGAAATTTGGATTTCGTGCGCGGTCCAAAAATGCCACACGTGCTTCCCTCGAGTTGATGGATTGACGACGGAAGGATACCTTTCTGAAGGGAATAACTCGGAAAGGGTTCGAAAGGTCAAAAGTTGATCGTCGACGAAGGAACGAAGAGATGGATTGGTTAGGAAATGAACGACAGGAAGTAACTAACTGCGCACTCGATGATCGTGGGACCAGGCCCAGAGGGGCAATTCGGCTTACTTTGTCTTCTAAGGCGCGCGTACGAATACCTGGAAGGAAGGCGTAAAGCGACGATTTAAATTTTTATTCTTTATGCATATAAATTATCACAATTTAGGATAGAGTAACTAGTATGACACTATCAACTTACGTAATATTTGCAACATAAGAATTGATATTAATATTGTTTATTAAATGATTTTAAAAGCTAAAATATAATAGGTATTTGTGTAGCGCTTATTTTTTCCAAAATACTTTAATTCATTTGTTTCCAAGCAACTTTTCAGGCCGAATTTCTCCAAGTGTTCATTATTTCCTCAATGATATTCAAACTTTCTTCTCGCCAACTTCATAATAATTGCATAATTATTTCATTTCATAAAAAAAATGTATTCCACGTCGTTTGCGACAAAGTTGTCAAATAATTATATAGATACTTTCTACGAATAATTCATATATTTTGTTTCGTATATTTCGATATTCTAACTTAATATTAATAATATAATATTATTTATAAAAATATTACGACACACAAATGAAATTTATGAAGTTTAAGATGATAGTTTTTCAGCTTATTATAAATAAATAAATAAATAAATAAATAAATAAAGTTTATCGTCTAAGGTCAGACGCTGAAAACAATGACATGCTAACAAATCTTTAAGATGTGCCTCCTGACAGAAAGGTCCGAAGCTGGCAAGTATGAAGGCTGGACAGGGAAGGCCGTTGTTACTGTTTGCGAGCGCTTGGAGTGGAGTGACTGGGGAATTGATGGCCGATTGCTGCAGGTTGTTGTTCTGCTGGTTGGTGATCGTCGGAGCTGCAGAAGACGGGGCTAGGAGAGAGGTGTGACCCGAGAGGTCGTAGCACTGGAGAGCAGCACCCGAGGCCTGCAGAAGCGACTGATGCGGGAGCTGGAAAAGCGAGCATCAACTCTTTAGTCGAGGGAAGAAGTCCATCAACATGGGGTGCACTTTGAAGCGAATTAGAATTTTACGGCCAGCTTTTATCATCTTTAGGATAACTTGATGTTCAGAGGAATGCTTTTTCAAAGTGCTCGAAGGATTTAAAATAAGGAACAGTTAAGTACTCCAACAAAAGGCAAACAATAAATAATAATAATAATAATAATAATAATAATAATAATAATAATAATAATAATAATAATAATAATAATAATAATAATAATAATAATAATAATAATAATAATAATAATAATAACAAACAAAAGTAAATTATTAATATTATCTTCGAAATCATCTTTGAGAAAGCGACTCAAGTCGGGTGCGCAAGATAAGCGTTTAGTGCTCCTTAAAGTTAAAGTTAAAGCTGGAAAAGAGGGAAGCAGTTTAGAATACAGCCGTTAGGAATCTCTGATTAATTTGATCTAACAGAATATTGAATAAATGTCGTTTAATCAATTTATAGAATTAATTGAAATTGATGAAAAAAAAAACCAATTTAATAGTGAAATTATTGAAATAAAATAAATTGAACTAAATAAAATGAAAAGACTCTTAAGATATAATCAGGAAAGGAAGCAAAACAGGTGGATGAATCGAAGCGAATCGGACTGCCATCCATCCGTACCACTAAACATAGTAACTTCGGGGACCCTGACGATATGTCACGCACACATCCATTCATGCACGCAAACACAAACACACACACACATACACATGCACACTTAAGCACTCACAAACACACACACAAACGAGCATAAGCAAACAAAACTTAAGGACACAAAACCATGACGACAGACGGAAATACGTCTTTACTTGCGCCTGTACGTAGGCAGTTGCAGCCAATGCAGTCGGAGCCACGTGCGCTAAAAATTGGCGGTGATTTGGAAGTTGAGAAGAGGTGCTGTTGAGTGCTTGAGTGGGCCCCAAAAACTCAGCGTACTGGGGAACCGAAGAGATGAGTTGATGTCCGACCACGACCGGATGGCCTTGGATCAAGGATGTACTGCCCACCGGCGACGCCGTCGTCCAAGCTTCACCGGCGCCGGCAGCTGCCGTGGCGTATCTCGCTTGGTAGAAGGCCGAAGGATTGTTGCCCATCTCCTCTGAAGGTGAATGTAAATATTGATTAGTACGAAAAAAAGTACAGTCACTCATTCGTCGTTGGTTTTAAGGAAAAGCTTTGAGAGAAAATTTAACAAAAAAATAAAATTAAAATAGGCAATTTCAATTAACTGACTCCTAAGATTTGCACTGTAGTGAAAAGTTAAGAAGAAAATACTTCGCCAGGAAAACAATCTGTCATTCGGCTAAAACAGAGAATCTTAAAAAAAAAAAAACAAAAAACAAAAACAAAACAAAAGCAGACGCGTGGACGAAATGCCGCTAAGAAAGTGGAAAACAAAATTTAGAAAGAGAGCCACATCTCGATGTACTCTCCTCACTAACGAGCGTTTATAAAGGAAACCAGCTGATGAGGCGTGACGGAAATGACTTGATTGGTTGCCATGGAAGATGACGTAACGGATGACGTCGATGATGACGGAGATTGCTTTGTTTTGGCCATCTTCGTGTTGCTTTTGGCAAATTCCAGTCTCAGAGTCTGCGGTTGTTCAGGATCAAATTTCAGGCCCTGGAAATGTTTTATAATATTTTTTCCAGTTCCTTTCTCCGAAGAAAAAGTCTATAAAAATCATGCAATTTTGACTCGACGATGCGAACAACGATTATTAAAAATGCGGCGTTAAATAAAAACGGACGGAATAATTGAACGGTCGTAAGAATCGCCGATGGTAGCTCAGAAAGCAATTTTCAAACAACACGTCATCGGTCTTTGTTAAGTCATCATTCGTTTACGTCAGAGATGACGTCATGGCAGACGCAACGCAGTCGTCTGGAGGTGCGCGAAGATTTTACCGCGCAAGCTTCGTGGATACCGGAGTCGTCTGCTTGGAAAACTGCATCATGGAAAGCATCGTTCGAAGGACATTCGAAAAATCGAGGGGAAATATCAAGATTGATGGCTATTATCTTTGTGGCTTTTTTTTATGGATGCGGTGCGCGCCAAGATGGGGAAGGGGTGTGAATACTTGGTTGACTTGGAAGCCCAGTGTTCCAGGGTTCGAAACTCAGAGTGGTCTACAAGGGACGTTGGATGTCTAATGTTGATTTGGAATCGTACTTTGAGATCAATGTCTATAAAGTTTTAACGGATTTCAGTACCAATCGCATAGATTGTTTCATCGTTAATTAGAAAATAAATATTAACCATTTTCAATACCATCATAATCATCATCACCTTAACCACCATCATCGCCATCATCGTCATCTTCGTCGTCGTAGTCATTATCATGATAACAACCCCAATCTCCATGACAACCACCTTCACAGCGACCATTACAACATTCCTTCCAGACAGAATCTCTCCATGGAAATCACCTGAATTTGCTGGAGGGCGTCTTGAGCTTCTGATCTCGTCGAGAAAGTAACAAAACCCACCGGCTGTTAAAGAGAATTATTTATATTTATGAATAAATTATAATCGATAATTTTAATAATGTCCTTGTGTTTCATGTGTTTCTCTAATAGCTGTTCGTTTGAAAACATTTAGGAATTTTTTAAGTAATGAATTATTATTTTAAAATTTTCTTAAGCACACCACGGACGCTTTTAAAGGCTCGATGGTTAGGAGTTGCAAAATTTGATTACATTTTTAGCCATCCTTTCGCTTCATGGTTATTGAGAAAATTCTTTTCTAAGGTTTCGTGAAATATTCCCATTTTTTAGCATTAATTGCTTTATTAATGCTTTCATTTCTACTGAAAAGTCTAAGACTACATACACTCTCGTTTCAAGATTTAAGATTTTCCAAAGATTTAGCACAAAAGTAGCGACTTTAATTAACGAACATCGAAATAAATTCTGTTATTAATCAAAATAAAATCGCAAATTCGTGTAATTCACGGAAAGTTGGGGCATCAAAATGTGGCGCTTTTAAGTTAAAAATCCGCTATAATCTCGGACAATTCCGGGACGGAATTAGCTGGAAATCACGCAACATAGTAAAATAAAAGCAACTAAAATCTCGTAAAAGAAAAAAAAGGGCTTATCTCCTTTGGGGGGGTTGGATTAAAATGAAGTCTTATCTTCAACCACGTCAATCCAAAACTCATTGCTCGAGTCATGTTACCACAGGATGCCTTATCGCGGTCGCAGAAAACATTGTTTCAAGAAGAAGAAGAAGAGGAGGAAGAAGAAGAAGAAGAAGAAGAAGAAGAAGAGGAAGAAGAAGAAGAAGAAGAAGAAGAAGAAGAAGAAGAAGAAGAGGAAGAAGAAGAAGAAGAGGAAGAAGAAGAAGAAGAGGAAGAAGAAGAAGAAAAAAATAAAAGAAGAAGAAAACATGGAACATCATTTTGTACTCACCGACGTCATCTTTCCATTTTTTCCACCGACCTTCAACTGACAGGATTCATATCCCTGTTGAATTCAAAGAATGGATTTTAAAAATTAAGGCAAACCATTCGTACATTCATAACATACCATATTGATTATGTATTATGTTGTTTATTATTATTAATTACGCATAAATTTAAACACAAATGATTAACTGAGTTTAACTTTTAAATTTTTTGAGGCAATCCATTTGCTAAATTCATCGCAGCAAATGATGGAAAGAACGTGAGAATAGAAAAAGACCAGAAATGATCGAACGGGAAGGACTCAGGTGGAACGCCATCCATTTGACACTCGCGGTGTGGCGCCAAAATGGCGACAGACCGTGGTAGATTAATTTTAATTTTATTGTTAATTACAAATATTATCACCTTCACTTTCATTGCTATCATTATTATCATCATCATCACTATTATTGAACGTAGTCATTGTTGCTGTTGTTATTGTTGTTGTTAAAACAATGAATTTATCAATTATTCCATTATTTCTTAATGATTTGAATCTTTTAATTTGTAAAGAATCGCCCATTTTATCGCTCAGAATACTCCGAGAAATTCAATAAAACTACTTTAAATACTTAAAATAAATAAAATTCAGAATTTAAGTACAACTTCTCGAATGGAAAAAACCAACTCACATCAGAATTTATCGAATATTTCCATTTATATATTTTTGAAATGGAGCGGAAAGATTCAAGATTCAAATATTTGTTTTCGTTTGGAATTTATGATTCACTCCACACCTTGCCGAGTTTGCAGCATCCATTGCATCGCTATTATCCAGTGTCATCCATCCATCCATCCATCCATCTATCCATCCATCCATCCATCCATCCATCCATCCATCCATCCATCCATCCATCCATCCATCCATCCATCCATCCATCCATCCATCCATCCATCCATCCATCCATCCATCCATCCATCCATCCATCCATCCATCCATCCATCCATCCGTCCATCCGTCCATCCGTCCATCCGTCCATCCATCCATCCATCCATCCATCCATCCGTCCATCCGTCCATCCGTCCATCCGTGCCCAATCTCCCTCGGCCACAATGAGTTTCCAGCAGATTAAGAACCCAAATATGCTACGGATAATCGCCATCCTCGTCATAGTAACAGGAATTTTTCTGCCGGAAAATCAAGCTCTGATCGTCTTACATAAAACACGACCAAAAACACGACCACCCCTCACCGTCGTACGAACGGGGCTATTGGTTCGGGGACTAAAAAAAAAACCTCTGCCGATAAATCTCCCGCCATTCTGTTGTACTGAGGCACGTACGTCTGCTTTGGCACGGACTAGTTTCCCATTTTGGCTTCCCTTTTGAGAACTTTGTAGGAATTTTGTCGAAATTAAAGGAAACTTTAAAATCTCGAGGAGGCTGGTTTTACCGAGCAATCGTTTCTTTGAAACTTATGTTACTGTTGTCGTCGTCGTTGTTGTTGTTTTTATGTCTTTTAACATTTTTATGTTCGATTGTGAATGCTGTAAAGTCTTGAATTTCTTCCAGTAGAAACCTTACAGTTTAGCAACAGTAACAACAACGAAACAGCCAAGACGACGATTGCTACAACGACAACGACAATCAACATGTGTACAAGAAATATTAATGTAAGACATAAACTAATTAATTTGGTTCACAATCACATGACATTGAAAGAGAATCCTTCTAATCATCTTTGAAGCTCCGATATCAGCGGGTGCATGAACTTGACTTGTACAAGACCTTTACTTGTTCAACGCTTCCCCCCACAACTCCCCAAACTTCCCAACTGTCTCTTATTTACGACTCCATCGTGAGGAGCGAAATAGGGATTTGAAGGTAAGAATTTTCTCGCTTTTTCTCCTGGCTGACGAATTAAACACGCACGAATACGATGAACAAATCTGCTTTTAGATCCTCAACAGCTCCTAATACCTGACCTCATCCTTTTCGCGAGAACAGACAGCCAATAATGCACCTAATTTATCCAGTTGATAAATAAATTTTTTTCTAAATATTTATTTCGCGATAAAATCCGTTTAATCGGGTTTTATTGAATTATTCGTCTTAAGAAGTGTATGTTTTTTATTTGAAATTTGTTTTGAATTCTTCCAGATGCAATTAAACAATATAATATAATATAATATAATATAATATAATATAATATAATATAATATAATATAATATAATATAACATAATATAATATAATATAATATAATATAATATAATATAATATAATATAATATAACATAATATAATATAATATAACATAATATAATATAATATAATATAATATAATATAATATAATATAATATAATATAATATAATATAATATAATATAATATAATATAATATAATATAATATAATATAATATGACATAATATAATAGAAACAATCAAAGTTCAACCAAATAAAAGTCCTGGAGTGAATTTTCTCAACAAAGAAATAAATTCAACCCGACAGATCCCCTTGAAAGCGGATTAGAAAATCCTGTTTGATAATTTTTTTTTTTTAATTTATAATTCTTTACAATTCTTCAACAGATCGTAGAGCAGTAAACATCACTCGACTTGCAGGACGAGGCACTTCCTTCGTGCCACGCAGAAGGGAATTTATTACGGCATCCACCTGGAAAAATCTGGAAAAATTAGAACGGCAAACAGTTCCCCTGGAATTTATTCCGTGGACGTAAAGTGGCCTTAAGTCATTCGCGAGATCCAATGCTGTTGGAGTTTTACTATGCAGCACTAATAATAATAATAATAATAATAATAATAATAATGATAATAATAATAAAAATAACATTAATAATAATAATAATAATAATAATAATAATAATAATAATAATAATAATAATAATAATAATAATAATAATAATAATGTATTCTCCTCGAAAACGAATGATGATAATAATATTTTAATTATTAATTAGTTTGTAAAATGAGTTAATATCATCATAAATAATGATACTAATTATATATAATAATATTTTATAATCATACATTTGTATTTATAATTATATTACATATAATAATTATTATTACTATTATTTATAATCACCATTATTATTATTATTATTATTATTATTATTTTTTTTTTTTTTGCATTTGTTTTAATTCTGAAAAAAAAGGATGGGTAATTGTAATACTATTATGCAGAAAGTTCGGCGAAACGAACAAAGCAGTTCATGCTGAACGGAAGTCAATTTTTATTTCTCGATTGAATGAAAGCATGAATTGGAATAAATAAACGATAAACAACCGGATTAATTTCATTTCCATTGGTCCACATTTTGTAATTATTTATTAATTTAAATAAATAAATAATTATTAATTAATTTCAATTAAATTAAATTTAATTAATTAATTAGACAATTAATACTATTAATTAATCAATCCATCGGTTGTTATAATTAATCATATTTTTATATATAGATAAATAATTATAAAGTTTCAGAGCAGGACGGTGAAGAAATAAACTTTTTTATGGCATAAATTATTCCTCCCAATTTTAAGGATTTATCGTCTTAAATGTTCTTTAATTTTCTCGATCGTTGCACACTATTATCCACTAAACACTTCTGACGCATAACTGTAATCAAACACGTTCTGTGTCGTCTACGTTAGGATGCTAGTGGTGAGATTAAGACATGATACTAATATCTATAGATACAGAATGATAGTGACAATGATAGACAGCCATGGGTGTTATAAGGTGATACTTGTTAAGTCGCGATGATACTAATGATACAGATGATACTATAGATACAGAAAGATAGTGACAGTGATAGACAGACATGGGTGGGTATAAGGTGATAGTTGTTGAGTCATGGTGACAAAAATGATAGAGCGAAGATGATGATGATGGTAGAATGATAGAGTGATGGTGACTGGATGACTACCACATTAGGGCCATCCTAATGGGGCTACTAAGGCCGAGACCGGGAGTTGAACTAAGTCATTCACACTTCATCGAATTAAGGACCAAGTTGACCGATGCGTGCGATCTCATTAGCTTATAAATCAGAGCTGATGAAATCGGCGTTGTTGGAAAGTGCCCCAATCTGATCAGGGCCTTATCACATTATCATTTCGTCCTCCTCATCATCATCATCGTCGTCGTCGTCGTGGTCATCATGTGATTGTTACATCACCTCATGGCGATCGTGTAATATGATTTGAAGACCAGATTGAGTCCGGGATGCATGAATATTTGAGCAGACGACTGAGCGTTTGAATTTATGACTGAATGAGTGGAGGAGGAGTAAAACGATTCTCGGACATTTTGTTTTTCATTGTTGTAGTCGTCATCGTCGTCGTTGTTGCTGTTGTTGGGGCTCAGGCGTGCACCACTCACTCATATTTGTGTCAGTTGAGTAAACGATTAGTGTTTCGAATCACTTGATCGCCCTGTCATGCACATTCACTCACTCATTCGCTTTATCGTCCACCTAAACATTCATTCAATCATTTAATCATTCATTCGTTCGTTCGTTCGTTTGTTCGTTCGTTCATTCGTTCATTCGTTCATTCATTCATTCATTTGTTTGTTCGTTCGTTCGTTCGTTCGTTCATTCATTCATTCATTCATTCATTCATTCGTTCGTTCGTTCATTCGTTCATTCACTCATTCATTCATTCATTTATTTATTCATTCATCCACCGGTACATAGATGGAATGGCATCTTCAACCATCCGTTTAATGGGAGCAAATTAGTCGATTGGACGACCGTGGACGAAATGATGGACAACCCTCCAGTGGAAAGCCGTGAGAGAAAATCGATCCGGGATGAGTGGAGTTTTGTTGACAGGCGAAACAACGGCGATCGCAATTGAGAGGGGAATGGATAGGTGGATAGATAGGGTAATGGATAGGTGGATAGATAGGGTAATGGATAGGTGGATAGATAGGGTAATGGATAGGGTGGGTGTGGATTGGTGTTGGGTTATGGGAGTTGTGGGTGGAGGTGGATGAAGGCGGATGGGTAGTGGCTAGGGTGGGCGTATGGTAAGGGAATGGGTTGGGTGGCTACTTAAGTGGATCTTGAATACCCTGGAGAGGTTATTATCAGAATTGGCGTTGTTGTGTCTGATGGATAAAATCAATAAAATTTAATATGAAATTCGCTAATTATCTATTTCATATTTGATTAAATAAAATAAAATAAATTATTTTATAAGTTTATTAGTTTAATTGTTTTAAAATTGTATTTAAATTTTATTCATGGATAATGCAAAAATATTAAGAATGGCTTTACTAATATAATGTTGAAAACAATATCAATTTATGATAAGATGGCTATATATATAATTTATATATAAGATTAGTCTTTTCTTTTCAATTTAAATATTTTTTACAATTCAAGCGCATAATTCATAAATATATTATGAAATATTTAAATCACAATAAGTTTATATCTACAAAAATATTAATTCACAAAATCTGAATATTTATTCAGACGATTCGTTCGATTAAAAGTTAAATAAAAATTATTTGCGTGGAGATTTGCACCAGGAGCCCTCGAGAGAATGGCGCCAAGGGGCTTTCAAACACGTGCTCTCTCAAGTGATCTCCAAGGAAACGTGGACTCTTTATGGCTCATAATATGATATCCGACGATAGCATTATTATTATTAATATTATTAATATTAATATTATTATTATTATTATTGTTGTTGTTGTTGTTGTTGTTGTTGTTATTATTATATTTAAACGATTGTTTGGTGATAACTATAAGATATTTGTTCTAGAGAATTTAATAACAATATTATTCAATACCTGACCCTATGTATCCAAGATATTATTCTTGATGGTCTAAATATCCTATCAACATAAAGTATCCGCCCTAATAACAAGAGCAAATTGAAGACATATTAAAAGCAGAAATAATGAAAATAATATCATGATATTATTATTATTATAATATTATTATTATGATCATATAATTTTATTAATTATACCATGTGTCATTTTATTATTATAATCATATTAATAATAATAATATTATTATTATAACTATAATAAACAATAATATTAATAGCATAACTAATACAAAATTTGCAACATCCAAACACTGTTTGTCATTGTTCATGTTTTTTCTTTGGATCAACACCGCTCATCTGTATCCTTAGGAGATACCTGTCCTTATTACCTGGATTGAGGATCATTAGATTTAAAACAAATAGTCGAGTCACCTGGATCAGAAGCAGGTGTGTGACTGGAAATTACACTTGGAAGGAAGTCGATGATCGGACTTTTTTTATGCACCGGAGACAAGGGTCGACAGGTGCGCCCCGGGAATTGCAGGGAATTTAATCCGGGTCGGGTGCACTCGCTACTCTTTCCGAGGTTGCAGTGCAAGGCAGTGATGGAGATGATGATGCTTATGATGACGGCAATGATGAAGACGACGTAGGCGATAGCGATGATGGTGGCCTCTAAAGGTGGCATGAACTATGACCCTAAGACACCCGACCGCATGGTTTGAGGCATAAAGCCGTAGAAAAGAAAAGAAAAACAAACTAAAAGGATAAAATAATGAAAGAAGACGAGGAAGAAAAAGAGGAAAGAGGCGGAAAGCGTCTTGTCAATGCATGAAACCCGAGTGCAGACACTCCTACCTCCCCATCCCTCCAGATCTTCCCCCATCTCCTCACCCCTCTCACCCTTGAACGGGCACCTGCACTGCACTCCGAGACACGGCGCTTAATCCCGGTCCCAGTCGATAATTGAATAGAAGCAGCAGCGGGTCTTAATTGCAAGGTCATGCTCCACTCCTCCCCTGGGATCCATCTTCGTGTTTTGTCTGCCTGTTGGCGATTGTTTGCACTGCCATCTGTCTCAACTTTTTTTTTACCGGCCGTCGAACGGCCGTACCATCGGCTCGGGGCTGCACATGTTCCGGCTTTGTTTTTTCTGTTGCCGGAGAGGAATTGAATTCTGACCGACGGAGGGCTTCCGATCTGTCCGGTGAAGTTGATTTCAAATGGATTTCAGGTGAATGGAAACTGATGCAATGATTGTCATGTATTTGCCTTTGCATCCTTCTCGATCCTTCACTCACATATGGAAAAAGGTGGTGAGGGTGGTGGTGGTGGTAAAATCTTTTGTATAGGCAATGGTTTTGCCATGGCAACGACGACCACCCATCCACCCAGCCAGTCAGCTTACAGGTAGAATCAACTTTCATCCACTCTTTCATCCTTTCACAGACGTGAATTCACTTTGATTAGGAAGATGGAAGCGATGAAAACGATCGCCACGCATTCGACGATAGAGGATTGAAGCCGTCGATGATGATTATGATCCTGATGAGGGAGCTTGGAAGAGGTGGTGCTGATGATGGTTATAAGAATAGATGATGATGACGATGACGACGACGGTGATTATGATGATGACGACGATATCTAATAGTCGTGATAGTGATCGTGAATTCCCCGATGATTGGTGAGTGGGAAAATAAGATTACTGAAGA
>CM067526.1:11439509-11469509 GCA_034509925.1 Hirudinaria manillensis
CTGTAGTGGGAAGCGACAGAAAGTAACTCACCTTGAAGGATTGGAACAGAAGGTACAATTCCCGCGGTCTAGTGTCCATAGGCAAGCCACTCACGAAGATTGTTCTGACCTGAAATTGTAATAATAATAGATCTAATAATAATTGCAACAATAAAAATATTAATGAATATTATTGATAATGACGATAATTAATATCGTAATCGTTATTGTCGTCGCCATCATCATGATAATGAAAATATTTTTTTTTTTAAGTATATTTATAACTGTCAAGGTAAATTATGACATGAATTATAAATTCAAACATGAAATTATATTTTAAGTTATTATAAAGTCAAATTTAAACAATTTATAAATCTAATTTACAATTATTGTCCATAAAGTAATCCATATTGGAACCGACATAACACGGTTATGTAACATAAAACACTTTTAAACGTGAATTGCGATAAAAAATAAATTGTTGACAAATGTTTTCTGACAGGGGGAGCTTATATGCCAAGCAATTCTTCAAAAACATGTGACAAAATAGAAATAATAACGATAATAATAATAATAATAATAATAATAATTTATTACAAATTTAACTTTTTATAATAAAAATAAATTTATAGCAATATAATAAATTACTTAACAAGTAGCAGCCATGGTGCAGTTCGTAAATTACATTGGATAATATATTGGAGTAATAAATAATTAATTTATTATTAATAAATAAATAAAATGTTTAAAAGGTCTTTTTAATTTTAATTAAATTTGAAAATGTTTTTCATAATTTACACAAAATTATATTTATTCTAGGTTGAAAATCTGTGAAAAAATGTTATAAAACTTCGACTTTCTTTGGAGTGAATGTTAATTAGATCTTCCATGATTATTCATGTGACGCTTTGCATGAGATTATGTTTAATAAATGATCACTTGTGACTCAACGCTACTGTTTAAAATATTCATCAGTCATTAATATTAATTATTCAGAACGTCATGAATATTGATATCCATAAATCGTTGTGTTATGTTTTGGGCAAAAACAAACAAATAACAACAACAACAACAACAACGATTACATGTTTTTATGAGGTATACAAGAAGCAACGGTGTCAACAGTTCATCAAGTTTCTTCTGTAATTTTTAATGTAATTAATATATAATTAATATAATAATAATAATAAATTAATATAATATTACCTCCAATCTTAGGTCAAGCGGGCCTGTAATATGGATCAGTACCCATGACTACCAACCTATACTTTAACCATTCACCCATCGTATAACTACCCACCCATTCTATAACCACCCACTCAATCCATACTACCCAACAGCCACCCACCCGACGAGAATTGATTTGATTTCGTCCAAGCGTGAAAGGCTTAGGAGCAATTTTTTTAGATTACTCCAAGATTTTAAAGATTTTAAGGTGAAAATAAAATCGAATTCCTTTCACTTTTCGATTTATTATCTTAATTAATGCAAAAAATTAATTAACCAACAGTAAACTCTGAAATTACTGCTACTACAATTACAATATTAATATTTATATTAAATAATTATTCGGAAGGTGGTTTACAGTAATAAATTCTTAATAATAAAATAATTATTAATAAAAAATAATGAAAATAATTATTATGACATATATGAAATATTTTTTTAAAACTGATAAATAAGACATATTATATAAATATATTGGAAAAAAGCATCCCTTCGAAGCGATTTAAAAATAATTTAAATTTATTTTCGTTAAAACCCATCCACCTAATATAAACGTAAGATTTAAAGAATTCTTAAAAAAATTAATTAATTATAAATTACTGATTAATTATCGATTAATTTCTCATTAAAAATATTAAAATTCCGATATTCATCGCGTGCAGCTAAATTCAAAACATCGGCTTCCTGATGACGACGAAGACGACGATGATGATGGTGATGATGATGATTACACGGAGGATTTGATTAAGTATAACGACTATCTTTTTTCAATAAATATAATATAAATATATAATACTAACTTAACAGCAATAATAATAATAATAATAATAATAATAATCTGGCATAATAATTTCGATAATTATCACGAAAAGAATATTACCCAAATAATCGCCTAAAATCGTGACAATTAGCGAATGAAATTCATAAAAATGGTCGCATATTATTTTTATTTTTGTTTTTATTTTTTTGAGGCAAAAAAAGAGGAAGGACTGAGAAACGTGTGAAGAAAATGTTGACCGGTTGCTTGATTGATCGTCTGCGCATGACCGCGGAATTTTTGAAGGATTTCAAGTGGAAATTCATTAAAAATGCAAATAAATAAATGAATTAATAATAATAATAATGGATAATTGATTAATAGTTATTTAATAAGTAATTAGTTATCGCAGATATTGTTGATAACAAACAGGTTATCTCTAATTAATAAATAATCAATTATTAATTTATAATAATATTAAATATATATATTTATAATAAGTAATAATATTTCTATTATTAAAATTAATTAATATCTATTTATATTAAAATTAATGGATATTAATTAATATTTATATTTAATAATTGATAATTAATTAATTAAATGAGAAAAAAGAATGAAATATTTCCGTTTATAATCTGGCATCTTCGTAACCATGGTAACGAATGGGATGGGTGGATTGGTTTGAAATATTCGGAAGGACATTTTTCGGCTCTCCAAGTAGTGAATATACGTTTTTGTTTTTAAATTGAAATTTAACCGTAATTAACTGTTATTATTATTATTATTATTATTATTGATAATAATTATTTTATTATATTTATGAGCATAGATATCGCATTAATATTATTATTATTACAATTATTATCATAATCAACGTCATTATTAATATATTAACATTATATATATTATTATATTAATATATTATTAATATAAATCCTGTATTATTATTATTATTACGTAATTATATAATAATTATATAATATGTAATATTATTATTATTATTATTATCAGATATTAAAGAAACGATTAGGTCGATGAGAATGTCAACAAACACTTAAAGTCTTCCGAATCTGAGAAAAGATGGGCGGATTAGCATGGCAGGTCTCACTGACAAGTGAATCTGCTCTAAATGCATGCATGCATTCAAGTCATGCATCCCTTTGAATTCATGCACTGATTGACGACCGGTTGAATCAATTCATGCGCTCCGGTGATTGTCAATCGTTGATTGAATGCATGGTGCATTGCGAGCTAAAACTTAGATGCTTAGAGATTTCTCTTTTATAAAGTCAGTAATTAATCTCAATAAATCTAAAATTATTTCTCAATGAAAATTTAAACATATTTTTTTTTATTCCGCTGCAACCTAGCTTAACGCCTGAGGCAGGATTTCTAAAATTTCTGAAATTTATCTAGCGCTTAATCCGTCGAGGCACGTGTTCGAATCTGGCAAGAGAATGAAATCCTCGTTCATCCATTATTTCGTATCATAATGTTTTTTTGCCTATTGTTGTTAATAATAATAATAATAATAATAATAATAATAATAATAATAATTAATAATAATAATATAATAATAATATTAATATATAATATAATAATAAGAATTATTATTAATAATAATAAGATTAATAATATTATAAAGATTAATATTAATAATAATATTATTATTGTTATTATTTTTGATGTGATAATTTGTTGTTGGTGTTGTTATATTTTTTAGTAACGCCATTTTGGATTGTGGGCTGATATGACGGGTATCCTAAGCCACCAAGGGTGATCCTATTAGATGTCCTATTCCGATAATAAATGCAATAATAAATAATAAGTAATAATTTGTACGTCAAAGTACTACAAAGATGGGCTATTTATTTCTTAAATTAATCTGTTTATTACTAAATAAAAATATTATTTTACGAAAAAAAATTAATTGATATAAAATGCGGTTTTGGCTATGATGTCATTTTGAGATCGAACCATTTATGTAGCGCGTCTTTTTTAATAACTAGTGAAGTTGCAAGTCTGAGTCATGAGTAATTAAATACATAAACGGCTTCGATCGTCGTTGATAATGATACTTTCTGATGGCTTGCCATGACGTTTTAATTTTAATGTATTTGAAATAAAACCTTTTTATTTTATTAATTTAAAAGAAAACGATTTAAATAATTTATAAATTTTAAAAACAATTCAATTGAAGCAAAAAAAAAAGCATTTAAAAGATGTTTTTAACCATTCGAAAATTTATGGCCTTCACGTGGCCATCTTCGTAGTCATCGTCACCAGAAACATCATCATCATCATCATCATCATTTGATGTAGACACCGTATTTTAGAATATTTGTTCCTTTTCGTTGTTGTTGCCATGTTAATGTCTGTACGACATGTTGACCAGTTATTTGAAATAACTGAATAGAAATAAACAAAATAATATAATACATAAATAATTAATTAACAATAAAGTAATTATAAATAAATAATTAAATATATAATCAATTAATCAAATATATATACACATATAAATAAACAAAATATTCACAGCCATCATCATCATCATCATCAGCAGCAGCGGCAGCAGCAAAGCTCATTGAAATAATTTTGATTTGCAGAAATTCAATTATAATATAAAATACCATCAGAGCAGTCGTGCATAACAATGAACAATGTACAACATTTTCGACGATTATTTTCAATTTACCGACAATTTTCACTTAAATTGGAAAACATTGTCTCTGCAAGAACAACGTTCTAAAATGACACAATCTACATTTTGTGGTAAATTATAAATTATTAATAATATTCTGGTATTCATATAATTAATAATAATAATAATAATAATAATAATATAATATAATAATAATAATAATAATATAATATAATAATATTATTATTATTATTATCACCATTTTTTGTTATGTTACGTTGTTATAATCATGCTGTGATATACATGTATATTAAGTGACTATATTATATAATATTATTATTTCTTACGAAATATGTTCTAAATTATTTTCTATTAATTCTAACAAATCAGAATAATCAATAATTAATTTTAACAATTATTAATAATCTAGAGATTATTCTTTAAAAGACTTCTTTAAAAAATTTCTGTTTTTTTTTTTTATATTTGAAGACATTTAAAATTTAAAAGTTAATTTATTTGCAATCTTTTAAGGAAAGTTACGTAACATTTGCTTTTAGCTGGAAATTGAAAGGCGCTTGTAAATTTTTTCATAATAATAATTCTTTATAATTATAATAATAATAATTATTATTAATATTAAAATATTTATTTGAATTATTTTTTAGAAATTTGCTATTAATTGTTGCAAATGCGAAATGTTTATATTTAGAGATAAAGAATTACAATTATACTCTAGAATTATAAATTATGTTTTTATTTAGCGATAATTATTTTTATAACGAATTATGTAGCAAGCATTTGTCTCTCTAGTGATTCCAGCTGGCTTGATTGAGAATGATTGCTTCCTTTTGCCAGGATTTGAACTCAACACCTTTGAGATGTCAAATCGTGGAATTAAAAACACGACCAAGTCCATGTTGTTGTTGTTGTTGTCGTTGTTGTTGTTGTTGTTAGGCGCATGAAGTCAATGGAAAGAAATAAGGAGAATATTTAGTGAGAATTTAAAATGAAATTAACTTCTAATTTGAAATTTATATTTTCATTAAGTTAAGTGGATGCAAATTGGACGAAAAGATTAGCCAGTAAAATGAGTCTGTTCTTTTAAGCACTCCACAAATCTCGAGTTAATAATGAAAAGTAAAAATTTTCCAAGCAACATTAATATAATAATTAAGTAAAATAATAAATTATAATTAAAATTAATAATAATTTAAATCTTTGACTTTAATGTAATGTTACTTTGTTATAGCAAGCATGTGTTTAAGGAAGTTTATATTTATTCATGAATTCTTTAATAATAAAATTAATAAAGGATTTAAAATTATTAATTAATAGAATTTAAAATCATGAGATTATACCAACGATAGTAATATTGTTATATGATATCGTAACAATTATTACATAAGTAATTGTTACTTTATAATTTCTTCTTCTTATCATTATCATTATTATTATTATTATTTTTTATAAATCTAAAAAGGCAGCCAATAAAATTTCCAATTTGAATATCTTTTGTGCCTTCGAACGTTCCTCATGCAAAGTTGTTTACAATCTTTTGAGCGAGCATTTTTGGCAAATTATTATAATAATAATATATAATATATAATAATAATATCTTATAATAATAATAATATTATTATTATTACAATCACAATTTATTATAATTTTATACTGATAAAAAAGTATAATAATATAATATAATATATGAAAACATTTGTTATCTTCAATTGTTTATTTTAATGTCTTTCTTGTTTATATCGTACATTATATTTTATATTTATCATATTTAGATAGAAATTTAACGACAAAGGTTAGAACGAGATTCAAATCGAATTTTGCGTGATTTTGATCTTATCAAATACCTTAAATATAACTGACTCTCATTGTCGTCAATATCGTCACCACGATTCGTACTCTCGATTTGTCCTTTGCTCGAATTTGACCAAACTGTGTTAGTGGTCCTATTGGGCCCTTCAGTTTGTAAATAAAATAAATAAATAAATGAATGAATAAATAAATAAATAAATAACATTACATGACGATTAAAGGTCGCAAGAAGATCAGATACAAACACCCGAGGAAGACTCGAAGCCATTCCCAACTTCTGAGCCGTTAATAAGCTTTGCACTCTACGTATTTATGGCGCTACATAAATGGACTTGTCATTATTAATATTGTTGTTGTTGTTGTGGTTCTTGAATTGTTATTGTTGCATGCAAATTAGTACAATGCATCTGTACGATTGCCAGACGTTGTACTTAGTGCAGATTTCATTGTACTGTGAGAGCGAACAGGTAGAAGTACAAGTAGGAGTACAAGTACATGTTGCAACGAAAATAATCTCCGACAGTAGAAGGTGAATGAATGCATAATTCAACGAATTGAATCTAATTAGACGATCTGTAGAAAGCTAAACGCAGTAACCCAATTACCTAGCAGATGATAATCCAGTGAATTGCCTGGATAGCGGGAAAGTTGGTGAAATATGAGTGGCCGAGTAAATGGATTGGCGAGTGAGTGGGTGATTGAGTGAGTGGGTGGTTGATTAGGTGATTGATTGATTGATTGAGTAGGTGGGTGGATTGATGTACGAGAGAGCAATTAGTACCAATTATAAACTAATAGCTTCTAGCTAAGCCATCTTTATTTAGCTGGACTCCGCCGTAAAGCAAAATGATGAAAATCAAAATCAAACATTTGGAATCTGCTTCTCTGAAGAAGAAGAAGAAGAAATATTTATTTGTTTGTTTGTTTCGATAAAATTTTCATTCGCACGAATCGTGTTTCACTTTTTACTGTTTCCTTCTGAGAAGAGAATAAAATTCAAAATTCAAGATTCAAAAAGTTCTGAAGGCATTCTATTTTAAAATATTTTATTTAAAACAAATAAATATTAAAAATTTTTTTTTGTTTGAAACGAAAATATTAAATAAATACTTTTTATATGCGTTGGTTTCAGTCGCATTCAAACGTCAAATAACTTAAATTGTTTCCATTGGAGCCAGGAAACGTTGACGGAAAACACAAAATAAAACGTTACCAATGACATCATAATCATCATCAATTCTACCATCATCATGATCATCATCATCATTTCCAGTATCATCATCATCATCATCATCATTTCCACCATCATCATCACCATCATCATCATCATCATCAACCTGATCGTCAGTTCCATTGTAATGCAGGTTGTTGCCGTTGTTGTTGACGATAGCTTCGCTGTGCATGGTAGTGTTGTTGTTGTTGTTGTTGCAACTCTCGCTGTCCGAGTCGCAAACCAATCTTTCCATTTTCTGAAGTTTCGTCGTTCGACTTTTTTTTTAAATTTATTTTATCCACAAAATCCAGTCGTTCGAAATTCAAGTAACTCGTGTCACGCAATTCTCCGGTAGCATAGAAAGATAATTCGGAGGGCGATAACGGAGGCTAAATCCTCGCAGCACCTGTATTGCAAGTTCACCTGTAAGGACAGGTCGTCCTAAGAAAATCTTTTTTCCCGGATCAACGGAGCTGGAGCGAAGCCTTTATACTCGCCACGTGCAGGAGGAGAGACGCGTCCAATGATTTCCAACCTCTGGAAGACTTAATCGCCGGATGGATTGAACGAACTCGAAAGAACAGAAAACAATTTGCTCTGCGACCGAACCGTTCCACTCCTTAAAGACTAGTTTTTTTTTCGAATCTCAGAGTGCAGAATCCCAGCGTATCCGTCCGACCGTCCGAGTTGTGCGCGCGGTCGACGGTTGTGTGTGCGCGTGCACGGGTTTTCAGTCGAACGATTCCCCTTTTTTCGCTCGCTGGGTTCATTTGCAATTGAAAAAGTTAGATTTTCGTGGCCTTGGATCGATGTTTGGATTGCTTTCTGTGGATGTTATTCATTCTCTCGTGGTTTTAGCAATTTTTGTTTTGTTTTTTTTTTTTTAAATTAATTAATGAATAATATTCAATTGAATTATTTTATTTTGACGAAAAATGAAATAAAAAATGTACGCTTTCCACTAACTGTACGTGTACTGAACAGCAGAGCATCCAGTACTGGATACGGTCTTTAATTGGTTATTCAAGCCGAGTTAATGGGGCCATGTTGATGGAGTGATAACGGTGATTTATGCTGATAAAAACGATTCATGCGAAATACGCAATGATGATAACGACGACGACGACGACGATGATGATGATGACGGTACTAGTGTGGGCGATGCTAATGATAATGCAACCAGGACCATCTATGACGATGATGATGATGATGATGATGATGATGATGACGATGGTGACGATGATGACGATGGTGACGATGGTGATGATGATGAAGACGAACCGGGAACCGATTGCGTAATGAAGAGTTGTTGGCCGAGAAAGGAAATCTGCTTTCTCTCACTTTGCCAGCTTAAAGTGATTTTGCAATAAAAAACTACGTCGACCGATTAAATTTGAAAATGGATTAAATTGAAATTAACAGTTCAACCAGTTCCTGTGTCACTTCCGCCCCTGTCAGGGCAGCTGAGATCCACTGACCTCGGTAACAATTTGCAGGAAGTAATTTTCACATTTTTCTTCTTAATTAGATTTATTTTTCAAATATTCGTCACTTAATGATTCGCTAATCGACGCTAAAAGGTGATCGAACGAATGAATGGATTATTGTAATTATATTATAATTATTATAAAATAATTATTTTATCTAATAATTATAACAAATACAAGAGTCCGTGAACGTATTGAACTGGGAGTGCATGGTTGATCGCTCAATTCATCAATTCACCTGCGAGTTGTTCGACCGGAAGTCGGTGAATGAATGCATTTGCTCGACTAAAAGAGGACTTCGTGTTTGTCGTCGTTGTCATGACAACGTTGGAGATGGCGGTGGAGGCGAGAGATGGAATTAATATCCAGCCCGGAGGAGTTTAGGGCTTCAGGATTTTCCGGACCCTCCAAGCCCTGGTGGTGATGATGATAATGATAATGATGTTGATGGTGATGATGATGATGATGATGAATAGGAGGAGGAGGAGGATGAAGAGGATATTAACTGGAATGATGATAGTTTTTTGTGTGAAAATTCTGTATTCTGTGATAATAAAATAAAATAAAAAACAAGCACAATTAAGTTCAACTTTGATAGGTCAAGGGTCATCGGGGTTCAGGATGACGTCATTCTCTCGAGTCACGTGATCCGTTTCCTGGTCAGAGAGAATGTTTGAAGAGAAATATAATGATGATGACGACGACGATGATAGTGGTGGTGCTGATGATAATACCGATGCTGATGATGATGATGACGGGGCTGATTCAGCTCGGTCAAGATAATGGTTAATCAGCAGTTACGAACGAGAGGATGACGACGACGATTATGATAACCTAATGGCGAAGGAGACCATGGCGGGTGATGATGATGATGATGATGATCAAACATGGATGCCGGAAGTGATTATTGATGATGATGATGAGGGTGTTGTTGTTGTTGCTGATGCTGTTGATGCTGTTGATGTTTTTGAAGATGAGGATGTTATCGTGATCATCGATGATGATGTTGTCGTTGTCGTTGTTGCGATGGTTAATGATGATGACGACGACTATGGAGACCATGGTCGTGTAGGTGATAATAATGCATTATGGCGGGAAGCATTAATTAAAGAGGAACAACATGCCCGTTAAAATTAATGCCCAATGAATGACGACGACGATGATGATGGCGATGTTGACGACGACGACGAAGATTATGATGGTGATAGTCACAATGATATAGCTGACCTAATAAACTCGCACTCAAATTTGCTCACTTTGTCTGACCTGACCCAGGCAATGACGATGATGATGACGATGATGATGATGTTATTGTGATTGTTAATAATAAATATAGTTCAATATAATAATATTTAATATTATTTCCTTAATTGTAATAATAAAAAAATAAAACAAACATCCTCTGTGAATAAAACCTAATTATGTGATAATGGTGATAATAATTATATTATCTAATTATACTCCTAATAATGATAATAATAATAATAATAATAATAATAATAATAATAATAATAATAATAATGATATAATTGTGATGATAATGATAACAATAATATAATTGTAATAATAAAAAAATAAAACAAACATCCTCTGTGAATAAAACCTAATTATGTGATAATGGTGATAATAATTATATTATTATCTAATTATACTCCTAATAATGATAATAATAATAATAATAATAATGATATAATTGTGATGATAATGATAACAATAATATAATTATGACGATAATTACTTTTAAATCCTCGTTCTGTTCCCTAAGTAAATTGTTTCTTCAAATAGTTCATCATTAATAGCAATTAAGTTTCGATTTCATGGGGAAATTCTGCAAATTCGCTTTTAAAGGGGGAAAATCCACTCAGCATGGAGTAGCCGTGAGTGGGGAGTTTGAGGAACGTATTTTCGCGCGCAATTAGTTTTGATTTAATTAAAAATTAATATGCTTAATTAAGGAAATAATTGTTTTAAAAGCTGCGCCTATTAATTTCGGGTCGTATTTGTTGGACAATGAAGCTTAAAACGAGGCACTTAATGCTTTATTATCGATGCTGCTATAATTATAATGACGTTGATGATGACCATGATGATGGCAATGATGAAGACGACAACGATGATGACCATGATGATGACGACGACGATGATGATGACCACATTAACAACAATAACTCTGGGTATTCCTAAAGTCCAAATCAAAACAAACGACCATAACTTTCCTCCCCAATTGGAATCCATCATAAGCTTAATAATAATATTAATAATAATAATATATATAATTTTAATTAATACTTTAATAATTCGTTAATTCTTAATACTGTTATTATTTCATAAATATTTCATTAATAATAATATTATAGTAAATGATTTTATTGCTATTAATAATTTATATCGAATGTTAATCGATTATAATCCAATTTTACCAATTTAATAGGTTAAAATGGTCATAATGTTATGAAATAAATATCATGTTATCAACATTAGTTTCAGTTCAAATAAAGATTATCGCTTATGTAAGGCTTTTTGTTAAAGAAAATTAAGCAGGAAGGAGGCGCCAAATTTAGTCTCGGTGAGCAGACGATATGGGACCTGTGAGCATACGGTGCCCTCAGAGCCGATGAAGGGCCGATCCATTCCTCCCTCCCTCTCCCCAGCCGGTCAACCCAGTCCCTAGCAGCCAATCACAGAGGCTCTTTAACATTTCATAAGGTCCCCAGAGACTGCAAGAAATTGACACCTCTATGAGGCGGGAATAAATGCGTCTGCTGCCATTCCCCGCCTTTTATCCACACCCGTTCAATCGTTCTTTCATTTATCTTTTTTTTTCCTTCAATCTTTCTTTTCCTTCATTCATTCTTTTCATTCATTCATTCTTTTCATTCGTTCGTCAGTTGTTCTTCCATTCATCATCTTCATTTCTTCATGGAGAATCCTTGCAAAGTGTAGATCATGCGCGCGGAAGTATTATTAATATTGGCCGTTTCCATGGTTACCTGGAATTGTTTACAATGGGTCTCTAAGGACGACTGGTTATTATAATAAGAATTCCCGACGAGTTTTTAATTTAATAATAATGTTTTATAATATTTATAATAATAATTATTATTACCTGTGGATTCTGGTTGGGGATTGGCTCTTCGACTGCTGTTCGCGATGGCTTGCAATTAAATAACAATAATGAGAATAATAATATTAATAATAATAATAATAATAATAATAATAATAATAATAATAATAATAATAATAATATATAATAAGTACGGAAACTAAAATAAATGTTGGTCGTTTACCCCCAAATGATTCAAAGTTCAGAAAGGGAAATGACCTCGTTCAAGTCAGGAACTTTTAAGTGAGGAAGCTCTTTCGGGATCATCACCACAACCATTCCTATCATCGTCATCATCATAGTCATCATCGCCGTCGTCCTCATCATCATCGTCATCGTCGTCGTCGTCGTTACCATTACCAAGTAGTTTATTGGATAAAGCATAAAATATAATATGAATATTTAAAGGAAATTGCATTTAAATCAATGAAATTACTGCCTGGGTACGTTTGCATTTCAAAACTTTCACAAGACGGAATCACGCATATTAATAATAAATCAAATGAATGCAAACTAATTAAAAATAATTGACATGATATGTCAGAATTATTAATCTTATTATAATAGCATAATAACAAAATAACAATTAATATAATTATAATAACTATTATATTATATTATATTATATTATATTATATTATATTATATTATATTATATTATATTATATTATATTATATTATATTATATTATATTATATTATATTTGTATTATTAATCAAATCATAACTTTCAAGGTAATTAAATAAATCATAACCAGATTCATTAACATGTATTAATTACATCGCACGAGAAAAGTCATTGAAATTATTTGGCAACAATTTTTAGTTTGGCGCGGAATTTAAGATGACATTTAGAAAGACATTTGGAAGGACATCTGGAAGGACATTGGAGGAGTCTGTTTGTTTATTTTCAGAAGAGAATTCCCGCTCAACGTTATTCTTTCTCATTTTTCGTCTGCTTCATTCGTATGACTTTGAAGAGAAACATTGGATGTTCAAATAACCACGTGACGATGACGATGACGACGACGACGACGACGGTTGACAGGTATGCCGGAAACTGTTCTTTCTAATGAAGTGGTGACAATGAAGATGATGATGATGATGATGATGATGTTTATGATGATGACTGTGATAAAGTGATAACGAAGACGATGATAATTTCGAATTAATGTTCGAACAAATATCGACTTTTATTTCTTGAAAATAAATAATAAAAAATAAATTAAAAAATAAATAAAAACAAAGCTGAAAATTTATGAAAGAGAGAATGTTCGCAACGAGCCGCTGTGCTGCGTGACATTTTTGGCGGTATACCAGGCGAAAGTTTCGTGTCGCTAATCTGCAATCCAATCCACTGGCTTTGTACCTGCTGTGGAAATTCCTAATCTCGACTAATCAGCGAATTTCATTATCGTCAACAACTCCGCGGCCGCCATTGCTATCCTCCTCCTCATCATCATCATCATCATCATCGTCGTCGTCGCCTCTGTTTTCTTTTCATCTCCATCAGTCTCTCCTGCCAACGATCGCCGCCCGGAAGTTGCCAGTTTTATCGATGACGTCATAATTCCAGCTCATCCGCTCGACACCTTTCTTTCCAAAGTTGGAGACAACGTTTCGATCAACGTTGGTCTGGTCATCATTTTCTGACTGCTTCTTTGTAATCAGAGCCTTCATTTACAACGTCCTAGTAGGACTTAGTCCTGGATATCATCTCGTCATCATGTTATCAGCATGGTCATCATCATCGTCATCATCGTCATCATCATCGTCATCATCATCATATTCATCATCATCATCATCATCATCTTAGTCATCTTCGATGTCATCTTCGCCGGCGACGTCATCATCGTCGTTCAACATCGGCCTAAAAACGCTCGCATTATCTGGGATTTTTGTCCGGCGGTCATTAGCATGTTTAACCCCGTAATATTTCTTTAATAAATCAAATTAATTCAATCTTTTGACGGTTTATTTCGGAAATAAATATCATTAAAAGATAATTAATTACTCCATGATGTCCATCTGCACGCGCAATATATAAGTAATTTTTAAATAAGATTTTTATCAATTCGAGATATTGTAAGGAATAATCATAATTATTGTAATATTTTTTATAAAATTTCTTTTAAATATAATATGAATTATATAATTTAAATTAAATATAATATAAACTGTTGTAATGTAAATCTTTAATAATTAATACATTTATTACATAACTATAATTATAATTTATTATTATTATTATTATTATAAATCTGAATTGTTATATAATGAAAGCATAATAGATTGCCATGCATCATAATAGTTTCTATGAGTTGTCTTTGTTAAAACACAGTAATATTAACATTAATTAAATAATTTGCATTTATTTTTTTTTTTAGTTTTTAATATTAAAATTGTACTGAATCCGTTAAATCATCCGTACGTGGGCCATGGTCAGGAGAGACATAGCAGAACAAAGCGGTGAATTTATGTTCAATTATAAAAGAAATTATTCACAAACAGCAGCTGAATGTCTTTTTGGATATGAAGATCCTTTCCATTCTCTTCCATTTATTATTATTATTATTATTATTATCGTCATCATCATCGTCTTCGTCGTCCTAGTCGTCCAATCAGTGAGCCAATCACCTCCAAAGAGCAGCACAAAGACGGCTAAGCGTGGCAAAGGAGATGGTCTCCGGTGCCATCTATCGGCCATTCCATCGATTGATTGGACTGGAAAGAGGGACTCCATTGTAACGCGGACGGAGGTTCACGCATTGTGTTCACGTCGTCTCCATGGAAACAATCAACGACCATCGGCAGTTGATGCCGCTCGATGGAAATGGATGGATCAGTTTCCTGGTGTTTCAGTTTAATCCTGTCTCCAGGCTGGAAATTTTGGATCGAATTTCACTTTCGCTTTTAGGCGGCCAAACGATCTTCTTTTGAAGCTGATGATGAGAGACGCAATTAATTATTATTATTATTATTATTATTATTATTATTATTATTATTATTATTATTATTATTATTATTATTATTATTATTATTATTATTATTATTGATGTTATTGTTATTATTGATGTTATTATCAATGTTTGATAAGGAAAGACATGGCATGAAAAGGTGTTTTTAGGGACACGTTTGTGCTTTTAGTGATGAAAACACGTCTGATGTTCTCAGCACCTCAACTTCACAAGCAGTGTTTCTGTGTTCCAAACTCAAAAAGATTATCTTTTACCTTCTCGTTATAATCCCATTGTCATTAAAATGATCATTAAAATTACATAAAATAACAATTTAATGCGTAATTTATGAATAATTAAAAGGTTGAAATTGCATAAAGCGATAATTTATTACTAAAGAATTTCCAAATAATTATTCCATTCCAGGGCTTTGAAAACGAAGGTGCGAAGAAGCATCAATCCAGAGGGAAGCATTAGCTGCAGGTGAAGCAATTTTAGACTAATTGAACGAGAGAAGAGCATGATGGAGGAATCCGATCAATTCCAACGACAAATTATTTCATAATTTTCATTTAATTATTTAAAACATTCGTGTTCCTCTGGTTTATTAGGACGTGCTCAAGACGAGAATAAGTGAGGCAACATCTTCTGATCATGTTTATTATGTCAGAAAATTTCTTGGCGTCTAAAATTATTACATAATTATAATAATAATAATAATAATAATAAATAATATTATTTTTATTATACGAGGGATAATAATGGTTACCATAGATTCGTAATTAGGGCTGGCAATTTCTAAACGAATCTGTGTTTCCTTTTTCAGAAAATTTACAATTTTCAATTTAAAATCTCTCTAAACTTTCAAAATTAATTCGATAATAATTTTTAATCTTCTTTTTCGTCATAAAACATGATACTTCTCAGAGGATTATAGTTCATGGTTATTGTTATTGTTAGGCGACCCCAATAACAATAAATATTTGTAATATTACAATTCGTGAATAATGAAGGAGTTCGTTCCAGAATGGCGGGCGATTACATTACGAAGCAGGTGCTTGTACTGCTCACTAAATACATTCGATGGTACCTAGGCAGACGATAGTTGCGTCTCGCGCCAAATCGATACAGGTAACCACTCAGGTGTGCCAGTGGTAATGCCTTCCAGCAATCTTCCTCTTTCGCTTCCATATTTTCCGCATTTATTATTGCCTCTCATAATGGGTCGTTAATTATTCATAAATTAGTCATAAAGGTTCGTTAAATATTCATTAGACTAACTCGATGATTATGCAATTTTCCAGCGTTCGGTGACGATCGTTAGCATGGTTGGACGTTCACACTTAAGGATTATCAAATCCGAGAAACAAGAAAACGAATATAATGTATTAATATTAAATAATTTATTAAATAATTTATCAGATAATTTATTAGATTTTTTTAAAATAAATAAATAAATTGACGCAGAATCCGTTCAAATGTCCGACTAAAAATTCTATGATTCGCCAAAGTGTAAACAAAACCTTTGAACAAAGCCGCTATTATTTGCCATCGTTTTTTTTTATGCAAATTAAACGATCGTCATGAATAATTAATGATACATTTCTAAAAATTTCACACCACGAAATTAAGATGCTTCCGAGCTGAGCGTGTGGATGGACAAGTGGATGAGAAAAAAAAAACGTTTGCTCCTTCATTCCTCTTCATGGTCTTCCATCCTTCCATCAATCCATCCATCCATCGTACTGGAGTGGCTGGAAAAGGGATTACCTGAGAGGTGGAGTCTGGAAAGCCAACGTAGGTCTTCCTTTCAATCCGATAATCAATCGCTTCAATCAATGATCAACCGAAGAGCAATTTCTAATCAGGGCTTTTCCCATTTCAAGCTTCAAATTCAGACGTCAAATTTGTTAATGGCAGGTGAAGTGGAAAAGTTCCTGAAAGAAAGACTTTTATCAGAAAGAATTTTAAAGTTAAAAAATTAATTAATTTATTTATTTATTTATTTATTTATTAAGAATTAACAAACATATTGTTTTAATAATAAAATATAATAAGACTTGACAATCGATTACATAAGTTAAACAACTTAACCAGTTCCACGTTAACATCCAAGAAATGGCGTTAAAAAGATTTCGTTTAAAAAATAAATTACTGCAATGAATCAGCAGAGACCAAAGAACTGATTAATACCCAACGCTCTTTGGACCGCCCTCTTGAAAACAAATCTTTTTCGAGGACTTTTTTTTATTTTCGCAGGAAAATTTAATTTAAAACTGAATGAATTAAACGTTGGAAATATATTTATCAACTTCAATCAACAATAATAATATTTTAACTGACAGTGTCAACAGCTTCGGACATATTTTCTATCTCTCTAGCGAAACCGACCCATGCACTTCTATCGAATTCATCTGAACTTATTAATTACTAGTTAGCAATTACTTAATTAATAATAAATGGTAAAATAGAACCCGGTCAGTTGTTGCTAATAATCTTTTGCTAACACCGTGTGAACCAAAAGCAGAGCTGTTCGGAAAGCCAAACACATGGCCATTCACTCCACTCCATCGAAACTCAACGACGATGTCGTCTGATCCTCGAGTGCTTCCACGACCCTTCGAGAAGTCCGTACTGGAGTGGCTGGAAAAGGGATTAATCCTGTTACAGGTAATTGACTTATTCGGCTTACTCAGAGGTTCTTCTGAGTGGCATTCGCATTCATAATCAGATTAATCACAACTTGGAGTCTCTCGCTTGCGATGTGAAATGCGGATAACGGAATTACAAACGTTGGTTCTCCTTAGAAACCATTTCAAGTTCAGTAGTGTAATTCCAGGATGACGAGGATTATTACGCTTTATTTATAATTATTATATTATTATAATATCATGTTATATTATGATTACTAGTATTATTTTTATTAAAACAAATGGATAAATTTTGATAAACGATTTGACATTCTTTCTAATTATTCCCAAACGTTGATGCATTTCTGCAACGTTGTTGGTACGATAAATTGCTTGGCCATAACTTATAATGACATTTTTAATGCGTTATTATTATAATAACAATTATTATTATTATTAATAAATGATAAGATGAGGAAGAAGATTTTAATGGAAAGAGTTATCCAACTTCTGGTTAACAATAACCTCGCGAGAGACGATGGAAAACGTTCGAAATGCTTGAGGCCTGTTTGTTTCCAAGGTTTTTCCGAATCGATTTTCTGAAATAACAGCAAAAGAACTTTATTCACTTAATTGTAGGCTACGTATTTTTATGATTTTATGGAAAATCCAATTTAAACTGAATTTTATGGATCCACTGCAATTGCATCCTAAATATTAAAGGTAATTTATCGATTTTAAGGCTACAAAAGAGGATATTTATTTTCAATTAAAACCAGATATCTGAAGTTATTGCACTGAATATTATAATTATATCTATAAATAATTTATCACGATGTAAACATAAACATGTGGAATGCAATCCAGGAATCAAAGCAACATTTTATGCTAACAATCAGCCCTAATTCACAACATCAATTTAAAGTATACATGTGTTCTTGTGCCAATGTTAACATGCATGGATTAAATATTGTCATTACTGCTAAACTACGCTGCGCCACTAAAATTGCATTGATATATTATTATATTATAATATTATATTGATTATATATCCAATTATATTTATTTGTGCTTTGCAAAATAATTTCTTATTATTTTCTGATCTTATTATCCATTTTTTGTTTTACTTTCCTTTAACGGCGACTTTAATGACTTTACTGCCGTCACCGTCCACATCATTACCACTGTGGCTATTGTTATTATTATTATTATTGTTGTTATTTTAATATTATTATTATTATCGTAATTACCAAGGCAATTACTATTGGTTACTAAATCTCAATAAAATTAAGATTATATTTCCATCAGGGAATGATTACTTTATATTACCACGTCAAAACCGATGATGATGACGATGACGACCACGACGATGATGACCCAGTGATGATCGATATTGAAAAATAAAGCTTACACGAAAGATTCTAGTTTTATTCTCTATTCTAAAGATATTTCCACGGAAATGCATGCATCTAAAACTACCACTCCGCAAAAAGACAAACAACCGTACACAAACAAACAACACTGAACTTTGGCAGACCATGGGAATCAATCCCTTGGAAATAAATTGAATTTAAATGTTTAAACGTTTTTAAAACAGGAACTTTAATATTTGATGTGCAATCATTTTGTAAATTCTTAGATTGGAAAAAAATAATTAATTTCTCGTGTTATTTCAAAGTCGGAATAAGTTAAGGAATAGAAAATCAATAACCTTAACAAGCTCAACAAATGATGGAATGTTTCTTAACAATAACAACAATAACAACGACGACGACAACAACAACATCAACAGCAGCAACAACAACAAAACTGGTTGTTGTTAATGAAACTGACCAAATACCACAATCTCTACTGTAAAGAGGTGAATAAATCTAAATTGTCCTCCGAAGGTTACCAAGTGCGAATAGGAATTCATTTGTAAACGTGGAACGAGGAAATGTGAAATATTGCGCCATCTGCAGAACATTAGACGACGTGAAAGAATGCCGACCTGTGAAATGATGTCGCCATAAATAAAACAAAAGCGGACTGGAAAGAAGAATCGTCTGTGAAAGGACGCCACAATAAAACAAAAAAATGTTTAAAACAAAAATAAGAATTAAGAAATTAAAATTCACAAATTCCTGCAAAAACAAAGCACAAAAAAAAACTGAGCACGAATGTGGCTTACGTGGCCATCTAAGGTTGACATTCAATCAATTGTTACAAGTCATGAAAGCCCTTTGGCAGTGTCTTCAAAGTACAACGTACGAAAATGTCAATTGTACAAACGCATCTAAACATCAAATCTAGTCGGTCAATTATAGTTTATTTGTTAATTTATTGGCAAAAATTTAATGAAATTCCTTTAAAAAACAAGTTATACTGTCACATGTCCCTAAAAATGTTTTTCTCAAACTTCCATTCATCCTAGACATGATCTATGGAACGTTCAACTCAATTTGCTACGTTTTCTGCAGGCATGAAGAGAAAAAAATATTTTCAATCGATCTTTAATTTATTAAATAACCAATAATTAATTAATAAATAAATTAACCGATCTCTATTATTGTAAAATTACAATTGGTTAACATAAATTAGCATCTAAGTTATTCCCGAATCGTCTAAACGAAAATCTAGTTTTTCTAAACGCCTCGCTCGTCCCTAGTGAATGTTTCCAAAACGCATTCTCTTTTCTTTCCGGCTCCACCTCGTCCGCTTACGAAACCCGGAGTAGATTCGGCTTAAGACGGAGGGCGTACATCTTGTTGTAGTACACCATGTTGTCTTCGATGGCCTTCTGTACGTGTCTCGGTAGGTCGGGCATGATCATGGGGGACTTGGGTTTCGTGGCCGACGGCTGGAAGGTGTTGGTCGTCAGAACACCTTCGAACCACGGCATCCACTCCTGGAAAACCGTCAGATCCTGCGGATTCTCCTCCCAGTTGAGCATTCGTTCTTCGAACTTGATTCCAACTTTGTCGCAGTACAAGCGGAATGTCACCTCTGACGGTGTCAGGGAACAAAAAGTGGTAGTGGTGGCGAAATCAAAGATCCACCTATTACTCTAATCATACCATCCATCCATTCATACATTCATTCATTAATTCAATCATATCAGTCCGTATTTCAATCCATAACTTCATCTGGATGCCTGTCCATTCATCCAGTCATATATGTATTCATTAGTTCAATCATGTACATGCGCAAGTAAATTATATCAATCCATAAATCAACCACATCAATCCATTGATTCATTACCAGGGTGTTTGAGCAAGTCATCAGCATCCACAATAATGGCTTCTTGTCCCAATTGTTCTGTTACCAACTTGAACATCTGATATAATTCCTTGAAACCAACTTCCTCGGCACTGAAATGGTCCCAGCCTGTCAAAGCGAATTTAAAACTTCATTTTATTAAAACTTTGTTTTAATTTAATTGCATATAATTCGACAATTAATTTATTAATGAGTTAATAAATCATTCGTAAACTTTTTTCGTTAAATTAGGTTTATTGATAATAACAAGTATTAATAATAACAATGTATTGATAATAACAATTAATATAATTAATCTCTAATTAATAATAACAAGACATTAGCACTCGTTGACCCTCTTGCAAACATACGAATTCTTATTCATAATCTTTTCACCTATAACTCTCATTCAACACAATCATCATCGGTTTGGTCGTCATCATCATTATTATCATCATCGTCATCATCGTCATCATTATCGTCATCGACGTCATCGTCACAGTCGTCGGCCCTGCGCTAGGCCCTCCATTGTTTCATAGGAGCAACAGGCTGCCTGCTCCCTGCGGATGTTTGCCTGGATTAGCGCTCGTGGAACGTGTGCGCCTGGAAAGGATGTCGTTAATGCTTCCATGATGCTCTCCTCACGATGTAATACTCCTGCGTGTTGTGTCTATTCCGACGGTCATGGTTATGGTGATGAAGATGACGATGACGATGATGAAGATAATGATGATGACGACGATGACGAAGATGATGATGGTGAGGATGATGACGACGACGAGGAAGCGATGAAGATGTATCAGCATTCGAGGATGATGATGATGGCTTGCACTTTATAGCTTTATTTATCGTTCATTTAAACCCAGTTTATTACTCAATTTGCATTAAACATAAACATTCACTCATTCATTCATTCATCCGTCCATTAATTAATTAATTCATTCATTCATTCTAGAAAAATTCTCTATCATGTTAAGTCTTTTTTGAATCTCAGAAAAATAAACATTTCCCTCACAAAAATTTAAAAACTCAAATTTAAATTCATCATTATAATCTGATTTAAAAAATAATTTAGAAAAAAGTGTACGGAAATATTTTTCATTTTAATTGGGGCAAAAGATGGATGAGTGGATGACAGAATTCGTGATAAATTGGAGTTTTTCCATCTCCGTAGAAAATAATTGGGAACTTGAGATGTCTGAGCTCCAAGCAACATGTTGCACGTGACACGGGGATGACGGTGACGACGACGACGACGATGAAGATACGAGCGATGATGTCCAAGAAATTAATATTCTCGTGCCGCTTATCTAAACATTTTCATTTAAAACGTTTAATTTATTTTAAACTGAATTATTTTAAACCTTAATTTAAGAAAGATAAATAAATCAGAAATTTTTAATTTAATAAATAAAAAAGAAATAAAACGTCGATAAAGCGCCATCTTGAGGACGTAATTTTGTGTCACATCGTAGCGAGCTTTAAACATTTCCTGGCGTCACTTTTGAAGGCTCACGTGACACGCTCCTAACTTCCGTTTCCTCGTTGAAGATGACGTCGAGTTGATTACAGAAGACGCGTTGATCGAATTTTTTTTTTATTATTATTCAATAATTCTTTTTTTTTATGGCACATGTGGCGCCACAAGTTTATTTCGTGAATTAATCAGTCTATTTTTTGAAGCTTGAAGTTGTAATTAATTTAATTAAATTATTTAATTAAGTAACAAAACAAATCAGAGAATCATTGCTATTGTCATCATCTTCACCATCGTCGTCGTCATCATCACTACCCCCACCATCGTCATAGTCATCGTAGTCGTCATCGTCACCATCATCAACATCATCATCAAATTTCCAATACCCCGCAATGTGTCACTGACCTGTCAGCTCCTTATTAAGTGACATTTTGTACAACGAATACACCGATTTGTGAGGATCTCTCAGCAGAAAGGTGTGAACGAAATTCTCAGGTATGAAGTCAGGATTGTCCAATCTGTTGATCAGGTAGTAGGCCATGTCCTTCACAAAGACTGTCTCGTATCCTTAGGATGGATGGAAGGATGGACGGACGGACGGATGGATGGATGGATGGATGGATGGATGGATAGATGGATGGATGGATGGATGGATGGATGGATGGATGGATGGATGGATGGATGGATGGATGGATGGATGGATGGAAGGATGGACGGATGGATAGATGAATGAAAGGATGGACGGATGGATGGGTGGATGAATTGATGGACAGATGGAGTTATGGACCGACGGGTGGATTAATAAATGGATGGATAGTTGAATTATCTTAGATATTTTACAATCAAACTTTATAAAAGCTGCAAGTGATAAGTTAACGTAAGCAGAGTAATGTTCAGAATTTAGATTTCAGACATGTAACTAATGAAATTATTTATCGAAATTAATTATTATTTTTAATATTTTTGAAAATGTTAAACAGAAAACCAGGAAAGTCTTCTTCGCATTGGGCTCTGATGTCCTTGTACGAGCAGCCATCTTGCGAGGGCTCAGAAAGATACCTCTTGCTCACCCTTTCGTGACCAAAGTAATAAGCTTTAGAGTAGGGTTCAAGAAGAACCTGATTGGTTGGACGGATAAC
Source organism: Hirudinaria manillensis (assembly GCA_034509925.1). Taxonomy (NCBI): domain Eukaryota; kingdom Metazoa; phylum Annelida; class Clitellata; order Hirudinida; family Hirudinidae; genus Hirudinaria; species Hirudinaria manillensis. Next base: position 11,463,189 of record CM067526.1, read on the forward strand.
ATTGATTGGTTATAAATTAGCCTAATTATAAGTTCAACCAATCATTAATTTAACAAATTACCTTAATAAATTTCAACGATAATAACCAATAATAACCAACAACAATAATAATAATAATAATAATAATAAAAATAATAAACAACTATGAGCGTAATAGTAATATATATATTTAATTAATAAATTAACTTTGCAGTTGGTTTTGTTCATCATGGCTCTGAAGAAAGCCGTTGAAATGCTCCTCGGAACTGCCCACAAAAACACTCGCACCGGTTGACCTGTTGCTGACGTCATCGCACCCGCTTCCAGGGTCAACATAAAAAACGTTTCTTTAGATATATTTTTATAATTTTATAATTTATATAATGTTATATTTTTATAATTTATAATTAATATACATATATATTAAATTATATATTTTAATTATTTAACTTTATTCATTATAAAACATTTTATAAATGTAATTATGTCATATCTTTGCCCTTTTATTTATATTTATTTAAATTCATGCATTAATCATGAAATTGTTGAACAAAAATTACACGAACAAGGGTTGGTGACAGGAGTTTTTAACGAAATTCGTCTGCTATCTGACGCCACTGGCAGTGTTTTTTTTTATAAATTTATCGATTGAGGTTTTTGGAAAATATTACGAGGGAATATTTATGTATAATGTAAATTTTAATAACACTTCATAAATTTTGAAAATGAACTTAAATTTCAAACCAAAAATTTAAAAACCATTTGCACGAATTGCCAATTTCTGATTTATTTCACAACATCGCCGAAGAAAATGGTCTCATTATAATATTATAATGAATGGGTCGTTAAGGTCGAGTGGCCATGGAGATGACCCTCCACTCATCCGTGGTCCTTCCTTCGTGCGGATTCATTGGTGCGTGAAAAATGGGAAAAACCATTTCTTACTGGAAATTGGTCTCATTTGTGCAACTATTACTAACATTATTCATAATATTAAATATTACATTATATTCATTATTGTATGTAAGATTATTATATTATATTATATTATATTATATTATATTATATTATATTATATTATATTATATTATATTATATTATATTATATTATATTATATTATATTATATTATATTATATTATATTATATTATATTATATTATATTATATTACACTAAAATTGTCGGCTTTTATTACGTCGCAAAATATTGAATTTCTTTAAAAGTACAACATAAACAAATTTATTTAGCTGAATATTATTGAATATCAGCCCATAGAAATATGGCGCAGATGAATTTAATTTGTTATGGTTAAAAAAATACCAATTCAATTGACTAATATGTCAAGGCCCAGCATTTCATACGATACATGTTTGTGACACATGTTCTTGACACATTCGAACAACCTTTTCAATCCTATGTCTCTTATTTTCCTAGTTTATTCAAAAAATAAATTAAAATAAAATATAATATAATATAAACAATTAAATTTGAAAGCTTAAAATTTTAAATTCAACTGGATTCCTTTGAAAGCGCTCTACTGGAAACCAGAGAAGCGTGGAAAAGAAAGAGAGAGTGAGTAAAACTTTGGAGAGAGGATGGAGAGAGTGAAGGAAGAAGAAGAGGAGGGCAGCACGACCTCCCTTATCTCCAGCGCTCACGTGCTTCCGGTCACTGGTCGCGGATCGATGCCGCCATATAAGCGTTGCCATGGTTGCGAACCTAGCGCGTGCGTCCGTGCGTGGAACAATGAAACGTATGCTGGCAGTGATTGATGGCTTCCGCCGACCTGGAAAGACTTTTCCAGGAGGAAATCTTTTTCCGGATGCTTGCGAGCGCTCGTTACGTTTGTCTTTGCTTAATGCCTCCTTTTGTCTGCTCAGGTCCCAATAAAATTTCTCCTTGTCTCACATGAAGAGCCTGCAAGTCTCCATAAAATTCGCTCGCTACGATTATGACTTGAAGGATTTAATGAGGCTTGGATTTTTAAAAGTTTAATTTATGGGAAGATAATTATTATTAATATTATTTATTTAAGATAATTATTATTACAGAATTACATCAGTTTTGCATTTATTTTAAGATATATTACAATATTTTGTTAATATAATTAATACTATTTCACCAAATAATTCACCAAATTACAAATTACAGGTGCTTTAAGTGGATATAAATCGTAATCATTACACTACGGCTTCCGCCAATGTCACTTTAAATTAATTAAATATTTTTAATCACGAACTAGAAATAATGAACGCTCCCAATCGAAATGCATCTTTGGAGACAAAGTAAATAAGATGCCAGAGTCATTCTGCAACCTGCCTCCTAAGATTTCTCCCTCTCGGGATCATATTTATGATAATCATTTGCAAATAATTCCTTATTGGCATCATTCGAAGCGTTAATTAGCATGGAATTCAACAAAGATCATCGTTAAAAATGGCGAAAAACAGTTAAAGTTCCACTCACCAAGTGTCTCTTGCTCCACCAAGACACCGGTTTCTTCTGCACGGATCTGGCCGATAGTAACTGCGCAGTACGCTCCACCAACATAAACCAGTGGTGATGGAAAAGAGAGATGATGACGAGAGACCCTGGCGAGAGAACGAAGTATTCGAAGGAACGGAAGAAAGACTCCAGTAGCATTTTCATTGGCTTCTCGGTCTTATGCGTGAATCGACAGAGAGCGAATGGGGACTATCATTGGACGAAGCCCGGCCAACTGGATCTTGCATGGAGATGCTGATAACCGGAAATAGGAGAGAGAACGTGGGTGGTAGGATGGGGAGCGGGGTTATGATGACGACGACGACGAGGAAGAGGAAGATGGCGAGGGTTGCCTAGCAGCTGGAAGACGCCTGCTGTAGTCGACAAACCTGGTTCTTGTGCACATCGGTGAAATTATCATACAGACTTTGCAGTGAGATTTTTTTTTCTTCCAAATCAAAGCTTAATTAATTTATTCTTAATTAACAGTTTCTACTTTCTGATTACTAAGAAATCTGAATCTGAGCTGCACGTCCGTCGTCTCTAAACTCCATCATTGGCTCAGAGAGTGAGTTTTTATTTTAAAGATGCTTTCCACGAAACTATTTTAAAATTTCTTTTTAGTTCATTTGACTAATATCTGCTTTTAATTATCCACTAAAACCCCATCTTTAATTTATTTACGTATTTATTTGTTTGAATCCTTCAATCACGTCGCAAACTTAACTTTTTAACGAAGTTGTTACTCTCTGAGAAGGCATGGAAAGTCTAAAGTCGGGTTACCAAAATGCCAAAGAGTTGGTCGACCAGGGATACGACAAGTGCCACGAAATGAAGTCAGCCCTTCGACAGGACAGCAAAGGGTGGCTCGTCTGTCTGGCTGTCCTGGTCATAACCGTCATAAGGAGCGGATTGACTTACAGTTTTGGCATGTTCATTGTTGAACTGCAGTCTCTCTACCACAGGCCAATGGCTGAACAAAGTTAGTGAAGAAATAATTGGAGGAATGGATGGGTTTCGAATGTGAGACTTGTCGTCTAGGGCGTGCCCTACCTCTGTGATTGGTTAACTACGACTGTCTAGCCCTGAATCTACGATGGGTTGACTGTAAATATAATATATTATATAATAATATTGTCAGATTAAAGACATAATAAGCCTTTAATATAAGAGATAGCAACGATATTGATGACATTGTTCTTATTATTAAGTTATAATAGTATAATAGTTAGTATAATAATTAGTTATAACTTTAATTATTTAATCAATGTTGGAAATAATGCTGAAAGCAGTCTCCGAATTATGATTTGAAATAAATTAATAACAGCTACTGAGTATTTGAACTGTGAGTATTTGAAATACTTATAAGAGTGACTGAAGACATCGTGTGTTTATTAAAGTAAGTTATAATAATAATTATTTATATTATTACAATATATTACAATTTCTAATTAATTCTTAACAAGTTTACTGTTTAATCAATTATCTCCTGCTGGTAAAAATTTATTGACGAGCTTTTAATGCAAATAGAAGCTTCATTGAGGAGTTTATTTAAGTTTTAATGGTAAATTACAGTTGAAATCACGATTTAAAACAACACTTTTGTCTTCCTTTGGGTGAACAAAAATAACTTTTAAAAGTCGTTGGCAGGATTTGTAATAATATTGACTGACCAGATGCTAATTTGGTGTTTGCCTTTAAAATTTAAATATAAATTTTTGTTGCGTTTAATTTCCTTGATCAACATTTTCCTCAGACGTGTAGAAGATCCTTACTCTGTTCAAGCGTAATCGCTTCGTTGTCTCCACACAAACGATCACAACTTCAAAAATAAACTAATTTAAAATATAAAAAAATAAAACAAACAATTCGACTGTTTTTTAATGGGAGAAAACTTTGGCTAACAAAACGTGAAACAGGCCAAAAACTCACGCAAAGCAAAAAAAAACAAAAAAACACAAAGATTACAAACAAAGAATGTTTTGCTTTAGAAATCCTCGAAACTGAGAACAACAACATTGAAACGTGACTGGCCACAGAAACAAAGTGTTCAGTAAAAAAAAAAAACGAATATAAATTTAAAAAAGGTAAACCAAACGGACGAATAAACCGCTCAAATGATGGAACGTCAAGCCACGAGCGAGTAATTAGGCCAATTATTTTTCCAAAAGGCTCATTTTCTTTTCCGCACGAGAGCATCAGACCTGCCCATAACATCGTCATTCCGTTTCATTATCCCTGTCACATCCCGAGACGATCATCATCGTCATAGTCGTCATCGCCATCGTCGTCATCGTCGTCGTCATCGTCTTCGTTTCCATCCTCAGTCACTACCTCGCCTGCATTTAATGACTACCTTCCGTCATCATTAGCAACATCGATCCTGTTATTAGCTTCATTATTTTAAGATTAGGATGAGATCAGCCGAGGAAGAGGTTTTCTTTTTTAATTAACCGATTAAGTAATTAATTAATATTAAAATTAATTATAATATTAAATTAATATTAATTAATTAATAGTTCGACAATTTTAATACCGAATGTTTTCTGTATTCGTGGATTACGAAATTATTTTTAAAATAGTGACTCAAAATGACAAATTAAAACTGAAATCAATATTTTTTTTTTGTCTCCGTTTCGTAATGCGCAGCGAAAATTTGATGACAATAAATTAAAATTTAACCTGTTTTATCAATTATTTATTTATTTATTTATTTATTTTAATAGGCAATAATGATAATGATGTTCATTAAACATATGATCTTCCAAACATTCAAGTGATGGAGAGAAATGTTTGTTTAGTGGAACAGTGGCCATTAGTCAGTCTAATTCTGTTCCGAATGGTGGATTTTTCAATTATAATATTAATTATAATATTACTTTAATATTAACTATTATAACCAAATTGATATCCCGAGATCCTTGTAACTTTAAATCATTTTATATTTTTGTCGAGGGTGTTACAAAATCTGCAGACATTTGCAAAACTTTCGAAACTGAAGCCTAAAATTCAGAAACAATTGTTTAGAAATTGCAAAAGGCAAATGATGACTGAATGCAATAATCAAGTACGATTGATGAAACCAGAACTGGGAAGCTCTGATGAAAGAGCGGTTTAATTGGATGATAGTTTGACAAACAAGACGCTCAATGCACGTAATGCAGACAGGAAGTGGATTTGGAACACGAGGAGAGGCCAATTTAAAGCAACAACTTCTCGGAACTGACGGAAAAGAAGACTTTTTCCAGATGTCGCATTTATTTCTAAGAAACTGGAATCATTTTTAATTCAATTCAAAATATTAATAAATTTAAATTCTATTTAAGTTTCAAATTGTAAAACTTGCATCTTAAAGCATTTATTCCAGAAATGTGAGCATCGATTGGATTAAATTAGGAATCAAATTGAGAGAGAAAAACTCCATCGATTGAGCAACGAAGCTTGAAATCGAATCCGGCAACTCGGGCAAACAGATTCAATGACAAAATCCAAAAGACAATTATCGCACACTTTCTTGTTTTCTTTAATTTTATTTTTATTTCGTTTTATTCCGGCTTTATTCGGCCCTCAAACTGTTGCCCGGAAGAGCATATTCCCCATAAATTGGCCTCTTTCCCATCGGGAAAATGTCGCATTAAGAGGCATTTGAGACGTTTGCAAACAAACTCCTCCGTCCCTGATCTGTTTGGCAAACATTCACCCGATGTCGATCACATTTCCAGCATTTTCGACCTCCATTATCAATGCCTGCTTATGTCTGCTTACATGTGATGTTGTGATTTGAGGTTGTAATGACGTTATCGTAAATGTCTTTCTCAATCTGCCAGTCTCTCTCCTGTTCCTGTTGGAATAATTTGT